>PVJX010002484.1:117075-127862 GCA_004027295.1 Dolichotis patagonum | reverse complement strand
TCACTCTATGCATGGCTTTATACTATTGTGTTATGTTTGATATTATTGTATTTGAAACTATGCTCAACTATAGCAGAGTAAGAGATATGGTGTTAGCTACTGTTGATGTCCAGTTGTCTTAATGTAAAGTACTGTGTTGCCTATGTTGTCCTGTTCTGATCTGCTCTGCACTGCCCCCTTTTGTTTTATTCTCTTTCAAGTAAAAAAAAATAAAAAAAAATAAAATCATTACCTGTCTCAAGTTTGCAATAAATTATAGCTCCATTTAACCTCTAATGTTTCATTATTGTTCTAGATTTGGTAATCTCAATCGGCCTAGTAATACATACTCAATAAGCTCTAATTTATTAACACAGAAACTGAGATTGGCACATAGTAATTTTTCTAAAGTCACACAGCTTGTAAGTGAAGACTGAAACTCAAGCTTTCTGATTATATTTGTCTGGATTTTCTATTAATTAAGTTGTCCTGTGGTAAAAATTAAGAGGTGACAATTGTAACTCCAAACTGATAGCTAGAATTGCCTTTAAGCTAATGAGGTTGAAACTTAGTATATCCTTACTCAATAATCCCTGAATTTGGTGTGAATTGTGGCCAGAAACAAATATATTCTAATACTTTAAACTGATTCTAGAACTCCAACTGGAATGTCAACCCTGAAAAATAAAATTGGGTGGTAAGTGCGAAATAAGCAAATGAAAATGAAAAGAATAGATTAGTGTCCCCCCAACATCCGTTTAATCTATTCTGAGATTTTTAATACTACATAGTCATACTTGCCTATAAGTGGTTCAACGTTAAGCATGTGACTCAGTTTTCAGTAAGAGAAGGTGACTAGAGGGTCTTGGAGGGAATCTCATTTTATTCCTAGGCTCATATGAGAAAAGGTCTCAGCCTTACTTCTCTTGATTGTTGCTGCAGCTAGATGGACTTCCTAGACTTGCTACAGCTATGTGATCATGAATAAGAGGGACGAGCTGTTTCTAAAAGCAGGAAAAAAGAGATGAAAGTAATTTTGGTCTTTGGTAATGCTTTGAACATAAGATTTAACTTCTTTGAAAACCAGCACATTTCCAAAATGATGAAAATATTTTCATATTATTTAGGTCAGTCTCAACTAGTGTTTCTAAAGCTTGGACTTGAGAGATCTTCATGATTACAGTG
Organism: Dolichotis patagonum; assembly: GCA_004027295.1. NCBI lineage: Eukaryota > Metazoa > Chordata > Mammalia > Rodentia > Caviidae > Dolichotis > Dolichotis patagonum. The sequence goes on along the minus strand of PVJX010002484.1, from coordinate 126,698 downwards.
CCTCTCAGAAAATTTTGGGAGATGACAATAGGAAAATATTGTTCCCAGATTAAAGATCAAAAAAATATCTTAAGGATTAGACTCTGTAACAGTCTCTAATCCAAAGATCCATTTATTCTTGCAGGCTACATTTTTTAGCATCTCCAAGTGTGACAAGCATTTCAAACTTGTGTTTTATATGTCCACGATATTTTCAAGAAGAGGAAAACAAGCAATTGCTTGAGACAATGGGCTTTTGGGAGTCATCATGAACCAATGGTTGCCCTTCACCAGGAGAAAATAAATGTGTGACTGGAGGCAGAGAGAGGCACCTCAAAATGCCTTTAAAAGATCGCTAGTGCAGTCTGCCATTTTTTGGATAAAATAAATTTTAGGAGTTTTTAGGTAGGTGTTTGATTGCAGAAAATAAAACTAGAAAACTTATCAAAGTCAGATTTTCAGAATAACTTGGATCTGTCATTAGAAAAACTTATTACATGGGATTTTTAAGCTAATAGATTGGTTTTGCCTAAATCACATTTTTTTCTCACTTCTCTCATCACAAAATGAAATATTAATTCCTGTCCTGGTTTATTTCACTGATAATGAAGCAATAATAATAACAATATTGATACATTTTCCCGGCACTCAGGATGTCTTCAAGGTAGTGATTATTCAATAAATAATTGTAAATTGTGCAATGTAGCTTGAGTTTTAAAAATCTGAATAAAGTCAAAAAAGCATGCTGATTGGAAAAAGTGTTTTACATGCCTGATATCAATTATTATCTCAAATGCCTAAAACCAATTCATTGCCTAGGTTTCTGAAACATACTAAAATATAACTGTCATAACTTTTTTATATTTTAAGACTTAGATATATTCATTGAAAAAACTTCTATTCTTGCAGTGCTGATGGTTCAATCCAGGGTCTTGGGTGTGCTAGGCAAACACTTTCCCACTAAGCTATGTCCTTTTTTTTCTTTTTTAAAATTTTATTTAGAAAGAAAAATATACAATCAAACAAAACAGAAAAAAGGGCAGCAACAATACAGAATTCCAAAGGAAAAAAAGAAAAGAACAAAAAAAAACCCACTAAGAAATCACTAGTTGATAAGTTACATACTGTCATCTTGGAGATAGTTGTTCAAGTTACAAAATTAAAGCATGCAAAGTAGCCATTCAAACAGTGAGACTATTAACAGTTCTGCTCAACAATCTAACAAAAACAGTAGCATGGTCATCTATCTTCCACACTTAAACATACATGCAATTATATCCTTTAGAGCACTTTCTTTTGCTCTCTTTTTTATAGTAGTAATTATGCATTTTGGGTTTGATTACTCCTACAGTTCTTATACTTTTTTTATTTTAAAGAGAATAAAACAAAAGAGGGCAGAATAAGCAGATCAGAACAGAACAACATAAGCAACACAACACTTTACAATAAGACAACCAGACATTAACAGTAGCTGTCAAAATATCTCTTTCTGCTATAGTTGAGCACAGTTTCAGATACAATAATATCAAACATAACACAATAGTATAAAACCATTCAAGAGAATGAAAGAATTATAGGACATTCTGAACCGAATAACTATGATCAATGGCTAGTATGATACCTCATTTTGAATAAAAAGATTTGTTTATACTATCACATATATGAAAATTTCAATAAGACACAACATGATAGAACTGATGGTAATAGCAGTGTAGAAGCATTGTAGGACTTCTAAGGAAGACGATATTAAATCAGCAATGGCTGCCATAATGTTTTGTTTTCTTCAAAACCACTGTTCATACCATCACACATAATAAAGTCAAACAAAACCAAATAAAAACATTCCAACTGATGAATGAAAACATTGAAGGCTTCAAAGTAATAAAATGGGAAATCATTATTACCATACAATCTTATATACTCTTACCAACTCTCATACTAGGGAGATTATACAGTACTTACACATGTGAGTTTGGTTTATTTCACTTATAAGTATGGTCTCAAGTCGTGTCCATTTATTTATAAATATCTCAATGTGATCATTCTTTATAGCTGAGTAGTACTCCATTGTATAAAAATACCACAACTTTTTAATCCATTCCTCAGGTGATGGGCACTTAGGTTGTTTCCAAGTTCTGGCTATTACAAATTGTGCTGCTATAAACATGGGTGCACATATATTACTGTGGTATGATGTTTTCAGTTCTTCTGGGAATATGCCTATAAGTGGAATAGCTGGGTCAAATGGGACTGCCAAACCCAGCATTTTGAGGAACCTCCAGACTGACCTCCACAGTGGTTGCACCAGTCTACACTCCCACCAACAGTGCAGAAGAGTTCCTTTTTTGCCACAGCCTCTCCAGCACTTGTTGTTGGTAGTTTTTTCTATCTTGGCCATTCCTTCTGGGTGAGATGGAATCTCAGTGTGGTTTTAACTTGCATTTCTCTCATGACTAATGATGATGAACATTTTTTCATGTATTTATTTGCTATTCGTATTTCTTCATCTGAGAACTGTGTATTCATTTCAGATGCCCATTTTTGGATTGGTTCTTTGAATTTCGAGGGTCTGTTTTTTTTAATTCTTTATAAGTTCTAGACAGAAGTCTTTTGAGGGACAATGCATTAAGATTTTTTTCACAATTTGTGGCTTTTCTCTTCACTCTGCTGGAAATATTTTTTGACATGCACAAACTCTTTAATAAGATACGGTCCCAGTTATTGATTCTGGGAAGTATTTCCTGTGCAGCTTAATTCTTGTTCATAAATTCTCTACCTAACTCTATATCTTCAAGGTTTTTACTTATTTTGTTTTCCAACAGATTTAGTGTTTCTGTTTTAAGATTTAGATCTTTGATTCATTTAGATTTTAGTTTAGTGCATGGTGATAGGTTTGGGTCTAGTTTTAGTCTTCTGCATATGGACAGCCAATTCTTCCAGCACCATTTCTTGAAGAGACTTTCATTCTTCCAGCAAACATGTTTGACCCCTTTATCAAAGATAAGGTGGTTGAGTGGGTTTGTGGTTGTGGTTGTGTCTTCCACTCTATTCCATTGATCTTCAGGTCTGTTTGTATTCCAGAACCATATTGATTTTATTATTGTAGCTTTGTAGTATACTTTCAAGTCAGGGATTGTGATGCCTCTGGCCTTGCCTTTGCTGCTTAGAGTTGCCTTTGCTATTCTAGGTCTCTTCTGGTTCCAGATGAACTTTAGGAGTGATTTCTCTAGATCTATGAGGTATGGTAGTGGTATTTTGATTGGGATGGCATTGAATCTGTATAGTAATTTTGGGAGAATGGCCATTTTCACAATGTTTGTTCTTCCTATCCATGAACAGGGGATGTCTTTCCATTTTCTGAGGTCCTCTTCAATTTCCTTTATCAGGATATTATAATTTTCCACGAATAGATCTTTTACTTCTTTTGTTAGATTGATTCCTAAATATTTCATTTTTTTGGATGCTAGTGTGGAGTGGTGTGGCTTCTCTTACTTCTCTCTCAGTATTTTTGTTGTTAGTGCATAGGAATGCTATTGATTTTTGAGTATTGACCTTTTATCCAGCTACATTGCTGAATTTATTTATTATAGTTAGGAGTTTTTCAATAGAGTTTTGGGGGTCTTCAGTGTAAAGTATCATGTCATCTGCAAATAATGATAATTTAACTTCCTCTTTTCCTATCTTTGCTACTTTTATTTCTCTCTCTTGTCTAATTGCTCTGGCTAGTATTTCCAGTACTATGTTGAATAGAAGCGGTGATAGGGGACATCCTTGTCTTGTACCTGATTTTAAGGTAAAGGCTTTCAGTTTTTGGCCATTTAATATAATACTGGCTGTAGGTTTGTCATAGATGTTCTTTATCATATTGAGGTAAGAACCCTCTATTCCAATTCTCTGTAAGGTTCTTATCATGAATGAGTGTTGGGCCTTATCAAAAGCTTTTTCTGCATCTATAGAGATGATCATGTGGTTCTTACGTTTGGCTCTACTTATATGGTGGATTACATTTATTGATTTATGTATGTTGAACCATCCCTGCATTCCTGGGATGAATCCCACTTAGTTGGGGTGAATAATCTACTTGATGATTTGCTGTATCCTGTTTGCTAATATTTTATTGAGAATTTTGGCATCTATGTTCATTAGGGAGATTGGCCTATAGTTCTATTTTTTAGTTGGGTCTTTCTCTGGTTTTGGTACTAGAGTAATATTTGCTTCCAAGAATGACTTAGGAAGAGTTGCTTCCCTTTCAGTTTCATTGAAGAGTTTCAGGAGTGTCGGCATTAAGTCTTCTTTGTATTTCTTGTAGAATTCTGCGGTGATTCCATCTAGGCCTGGGCTCTTTGTTGGCAAGGACTTAATTACATTTTCAATTTCAGTAATAGAAATTGGGTTATTCAGCAGTTTTACATCTTCCTGATCCAACTTTGGTAGTTCATATGTATCTAGGAATCTGTCTATTTCTTCATTGTTATCGAACCTATGAGAGTAGAGGTTTTCAAAATAGGGTGTTGATGGTCTTCTGTATTTCCACCGAGTCTGTAGTAATTTCAGCTTTTTCATTCCTTATTGCATGAATTTGAGTTTTTTCTTTCCTTTTTTAAATAAGGTTGGCCAGGGACTTATCAATTTTATTTATTCTTTCAAAGAACCAACTCTTTCATTCATTGATCCTTTGTACTATTTTCTTGTCTCTATTGCATTAATTTCTGCTCTAATCCTTATAATTTCCTCCCTTCTTTTGGCTTTGGGCTTGGCTTGCTCTTCTTTTTCTAGATGTTTGAGTTGTAGCATCAGGCTGTTTATTTGTGTTTGTTTTGTCTTCCTGATGTGGGAACTCAATACAATAAATTTTCCTCTGAGGACTGCTTTCATTGCATCCCACAAATTCTGGTAAGTTGTGTTTGTATTTTCATTTGCTTGTAGATATTTTTTAATTTCTTCTTTAATTTCCTCCATGACCCACTGATTGCTCAAGAGTGTATTACTCAGTTTCCATTTGTTTGTGAGATTTTAGCAGTTGCTTTTATTGTTAATTTCTAATTTCATGGCACTATGATCTGATAACATGCATGGGATAATTTCAATTCTTTTGCATTGACTTAAATATGTTCTGTGTGCTAGTATATGGTCCATTTTAGAGAATGTCCCATGTACTGCTGAGAAGAAGGTATATTCTGATGTTGTTGGATGGAACACTCTATATATCAATCAAGCCCATTTGTTCAGAGGTGTAATTCAGTTCTGTTATTTCTTTGGTGATTTTCTGTGTAGTTGACCTGTCCCTCTGTGTCAATGGTGTGTTAAAATCTCCTGTTGTAACTGTGTTATTGCTTATTTGACTTTTGATTTCTGTTAATATTTGCTTTGTATAGCTGGGTGCTCTGAAATTTGGTGCATATATATTTAAGATTGTTATCTCTTCCTCTTGAAGTTTTCCCCTAACTAGTATGTAGTGACCTTCTTTATCTCTTTGGATCATTCTTGGTTTGAAGTTCACATTGTCTGCAAACAGGATTGCTACTCCCCCCCCCCTTTTTTTTTTGGTTTCCTGTCACATGAAGTATTGTTTTCCATTCTTTGACTTTCAGTCTATGGGTTTCCTTTTGGGTAAAATGGATTTCTTGTAGACAGCATATGGTTGGATGTTGTTCCTTGATCCATTCTGCCAGTCTGTTTCTTTTGATTGGTGAGTTGAGGCCATTTACATTAATGGTTATAACTGTTATATATATTGGTTTATTGTTGACATGTTATATTTCTGCTGTTGTATTGTTAGCTTTCCATTCTATTTAATTGTCTGCCTTGCTTGGTGGTTTTATCCTATGTGTATCTAGAATGTCTTTCAGTATTCTTTGTAGGGTTGGTTTGGTGTTCATGCAGTTTTTCAGCTATTCTTTTTCATGGAAGTATCTTATTTCTCCATGCATTTTGAAGGACAGTTTTGCAGGGTATGTCAGTCTGAGTTGGAAGTGGTTTTCCTTTAGGATCTGAAATACTTCACTGCATGCTCTTCTTGACTTCATTGTTTGTGTTAAGAAGTCTGCTGTGATTCTGATAGGTTTTCCTTTATAGGTGATCTGTCTTTTCTCTCTAACAGCTGTTACTCTTCTGTTCTTATGGTGGGTTTCTTGGATGTTGACTATTATGTGTCTGGGTGTAGTTTTATTTTTGTTATGGCTATTTGGAGTTCTATATGCTTCACTAATCCAAATGTCAGTTTCCATTCTCATATTTGGGATATTTTCAGCTATTACTTCTGTAAACATCCTCTTGATATCATTTGGGTTGTCCCCTTCATTTATCCCTATTAATCTTATTTTGTTTTTCTTTGCATCATCTTGCAGGTGTTGAATTGTTATTTCCTGATTCTTTGTTATTTTTAAAAGATCTTTCCTTTCCTGTTCACTAGCTGCAATCTTATCTTTGAGGTCTGAGATTCTATCTTCACTTTCATTGAGGCAGTTTTTACAGCTTTTAATAGAATTTTTGATTTCCTGTATATGTCTTAAATCTGCTTTATGTGTTCTGCTTGTTTCTTATAGTGTTCATTCAGGGATTCTATCTGTTTGCTTTGTTCCTCTACTTTTTTAGCTGTGTCTTCACTAGATGTGTTCACTATTTATTTCACTACTTTTATCATTTCTTCTTTTACCTAGGCAATTATTTCTAATTTGAATCCATAGCATCCCCTAGTTGTTTCTTTATTACAGTTGATATCATTTCAGTCATTTCAGGTGTATGGCTTCTATTTTCTTCTATGTACATGGCTCCCAGGCTTTCTTGAGATGGCCTGGTGATTTAAGCCTGCCTTTTGGTCTTTCCTTTTGCCATTTTTCTTTATTTCCTTGGTTTGAGTGGTGTTCCTCTGGGTGTGTCACAAATCTCTTACTGCACCCACAGCTATTGGAGCAGTCTCAGCTCCTCTGCAGGTACTTGGCTTCCTAAATTGAGAGGAGGGGTGTGGACAACTGGGGTCAGAGAAACCCCCAGGGCACAATCCCCTGTCCTAGGGGTGTGGATATGAACTCAACCACTGGCAGCACTGGTCTCAAGCTGTCCCCTGGCCAGCCCAATTGAGCCCAGAGTCCTCATGCAAGGTTTCTCCTTCCTGGACTGAAACAAGACCACTGAGTGTGGTTGACTGAGGCCCTGCAATCTGTTGGACCCAGTCCAGGATCCCAGTAGCTCCGTAGAAATTCAAAAGCTGGAACGTAGGTCTCCAACTTTCCCCAGGTCTCCGGTACTCACCTGGGGCAAACTCAACCCCTATGTAGATTCTTGGCTCTCTTAATTGAGATGCAGAAGCTGGGCTGGAAAATTGGGGACAGCAAGCCTCAGGGCACAATCCCCTGTCCTAGGGGTGTGGATATGAACTCAGTGGCTGCCAGTGCTGGTCTTAAGGCTGTCCCCAGACCAGCCCAATTGAGCCCAGAATCCTCGTGCAAGGTTCCTGCTTCCTGGCCTGAAACCAGGCTGCTGAACATGGTTGACTGAGGCCCTGCAATCTGCTGGACCCAGTCCAGCATCCCAGTAGCTCCCCAGAAACTCAAAAGCCAGAACATTGGTCTCCAACTTTCCCCAGGTCACCGGTACTCACCTGTACTGGAGTACCACCCCTCTGCAGATTCTTGGCTCTCTTAATTGAGATGCAGAAGCTGGGTGTGGAGAACTGGGGCTGGCAGAGTCCCCAGGGCACAATCCACTGTCCTGGGGCAAACTCCACCCCTCTGCAGATTCTTGGCTATCTTAATTCCTAAGCTATGTCTTAGCTCAGTTTTTCTTATGATACTAGAATCTATTTTTATTATAGTGTCCTAAAATTACATTTCAAAAAATGTAAATAGACTTGCTTCACTTCAGTGATAATTGGGATTTTTTCTTCAAATTAATGCCTGGTAATTTCTTCATGTATTAAGATAAAGCATCAAGAGCTCATTGGGTGTCTAGTGTCACTGGCAGTTTCACACTGCTTAGGATGAGGGATGTAGTTGGGTATTTGGGTATTTTAACTTTTTGTATCAGCAGATGTTCTCTTTTGGGCTTGCCACTTCTTCCAGAAAGATGTCTTAAAAGTTTTCATGCATGTTTCATAAGCTTAGGTATAAATGACTTTTGAACCAAATAACATAAGACAATTTGAGATGTACTTGTGAAGTAAGAAAATTTCTATGTGTAATTCACATCATTCTCCCCTTAGCCCTAGAGCTTTTTGGAGACAATTTCCTTCAAGTAAAGCTATTGTCTTTTTCTCTTTGTAGGATCTAAAGGAAAGCCAAGGATCCAATACCTATGTATATAATAGTTTAAATTGTTTATCCAGTTTAATCCCAAATACCCCTGTGATGGTTAATCTTGATCACAACTTGGATTGAAAAATGCCTACGAAATTATTAACACTTTTTGGTGTATCTGTGAGATTGCTTTCAGAGGTGATTGTCATGTGGGAAAGAAAAGTGAGGAGAAATAGCATTTCTATACACTAACAACAAAAGTACTGAGAGAGCAATAAGAGAAACTACACCCTTTACATTAGCATCCAAAAAAACCCAAAATATTTAGGAATTAATCTCACTAAAGAAGTAAAAGAGCTATACAGCGAAAATTATAATACCCTGAAAAAGGAAATCGAAGAGGACCTCAGAAAATGGAAAGACATCCCCTGTTCATGGATAGGAAGAATAAACATTGTAAAAATGGCCATTCTCCCTAAATTACTATACAGATTCAATGCAATCCCAATCAAAATACCACTAACATACCTCATAGATCTAGAGAAATCACTCCTAAAATTCATCTGGAACCTAAAATTCATCTTGAACCAGAAGACACCTAGAATAGCAAAGGCAATTCTAAGCAGCAAAGGCAAGGCAGGAGGCATCACAATCCCTGACTTGAAATTATACTACAAAGCTACAGTAATAAATTCAGTATGGTACTGGAATAGAAACAGACTGGAGGATCAGTGGAATAGATTGGAAGACACAACCACAACCACAAGCTCACTCAACCACCTTATCTTTGATAAAGGGGCCAAACATGTTTGCTGGAAGAATGACAGTCTCTTTAACAAATGGTGCTGAAAAACTTGGCTGTCCATATGCAGAAGACTAAAACTAGACCCATGTCTATCACCATACACTAAACTAAAATCTAAATGGATCAAAGATCTGAATATTAAAACAGAAACACTAAAACTGCTGGAAGACAAAGTAGGTAAAAACCTCAAAGATATAGGGGTAGGAAGAGAATTCATAAACAAGAACCAAAGTACACGGGAAGTACTTCCCAGAATCAATAACTGGGACCACATCTTATTAAAGAGTTTCTGCATGTCAAAAGAGGTTTCCAGCAGAGTGAAAAGAAAACCCACAAATTGGGAAAAAAATCTTCATGGACAGCGCCTCAGACAAAGGACTTCTATCTAGAACTTATAAAGAATTTTAAAAAATCAGACCCTCGAAATTCAAAGACCCAATGCAAAAATGGGCATCTGAAATGAATACACAGTTCTCAGATGAAGAAATACGAATGGCAAATAAATACATGAAAAAATGTTCATCATCATTAGTCATGAGAGAAATGCAAATTAAAACCACACTGAGATTCCATCTCACTCCAGAAAGAATGGCCAAGATAGAAAA
>PVJX010002484.1:72500-116975 GCA_004027295.1 Dolichotis patagonum | reverse complement strand
GTCATCAGAAAGCTGGGTTTGGAAGTCCCATTAACCCAGGTATTCCACTTCTAGGCATATTCCCAGAAGAACTGAAAACATCATACCACAGTGATATATGTGCACCCATGTTTATAGCAGCACAATTTGTAATAGCCAGATCTTGGAAACAACCTAAGTGCCCATCAACTGAGGAATGGATAAAAAAGTTGTGGCATTTTTATACAATGGAGTACTACTCAGCTATAAGGAATGATCACTTTGAGATATTTATAAATAAATGGACACGACTTGAGACCATTCTCTTAAGCGAAATAAACCAAACTCACAAGGGTAAATACCATATAGTCTCCCTAGTATGAGATTTGATAAGAGTATATAAGACTTTATGGTAAGCATGAGTCACCATCTCATAGCTTTGAAGTCTTTCAAAGTTTTCAATCATTGGTTGGAATGGTTTTACCCTATTTTGTTTGACTATATCATGCGTGATGATATGAACAGCTGTTTTGAAGAAAACAAAACATTATGACAGCTATTGCTGATTTAATATCAACCTTCTTAGAAGTCCTACCATGCTTCTTTTGTTCTACTACCATTGGTTCTATCTATCACATTGTGTGTTATTGGGATTTGAATATGTGTGATAGTTCAAACAAAATTTTTTTTATTGAATATGAGATATTATAGTACCCATTGATCATTTTCTGTTATTCGGTTCAGAAAGCCCTGTAATTCTTTCACTATATGCATGGTTTTATACTATTGTGTTATATTTGATATTATTGTATTTGAAACTGTGCTCAACTATAGCAGAGTAAGTGATATGGTGGTAGCTACTGTTAGTGTCCAATTGTCTTAATGTAAAGTACTGTGTTGCCTATGTTGTCCTGTTCTGATCTGCTCTGTACTGCCCTCTTTTGTTTTATTCTCTTTCAAATAAAAATTTTTTTTAAAAAAAGTGAGGAGCTAGCATCCACTGGGGTAGGGACCCAGATGGAACAAAAATATGCTCTCTTGATCTCTCTTTCCAGCTTCCATAATGTGAGCAGTTTCTGTCCGGTACACCCCTCTACCACGCTGATACTGTTTAGTGACAAGCCAGAAATAATGGGGTCCCCCACCATGGATTGAAAACCTTGAAACCATGACCTAAAATAAATCTCTCCTTTATATTGGGTTTTTCTGGATTTTGTCATAGCAATGAAAAGTTGACTAACAGTTTTCTATTTCCAGTTTTGCTACCCAGTAGTTCAGTATTTCTGGGAATCTCTGACATTAGCAGGCTTCTGAGGTTCTCTGGTCAATGCAAGAAGTACATTCATTATCATGTACCATCAGCGATTAGGAGCTTGGAGTATGAGAGTAAATAAACAGACAGACTCTCTTCAAGGGACTTGCAGAATATAATAGACAGATCATAAAGAATAGATAACAATAAAATAAATTATTTAGTATTCCGGGGAGTGATTTGTGCCATAAAGAAAAAATATTAGACTAGGGTAAATGAATTGGAATCCCAAGAGATGAAGGGTAAGAGACAATTTTTAAAAGGATGGTCCTGGCAGGCTGTATTAAGACTGTGGACTTTGAATAGAGCCCTGATGGTAGGAAGCAGTTGACCAAGGAAATAGCTGGGCAAAGTTACTGCAGGCAAATGAAACTTCCTGTGCTACAGTTTAGGGGCAGGAATTTAAACCACATGTTTGGTGGTCAGCTTGGGCACCCATGTGGCTGGCGTGCAGTTAGGAAGAGCAATGTTGGGAGTGGTGAGGAAAGCAGAGAAGTGACAGGGCTGTGTTGCAGAGTTACAATGTTTTATGGAGGGTCTTGTGTGCCATTGTGCTACTTCGGACTTCTACTCTTAAGGAAATGCAGGGTGAATGTAAGATGTCAAGCATGGAAAAATTTCAGGAAGAACACTAGTTACAGTTTGATAATAGATGGATGGAGAGACCAAGCTAAAAGTAGAATAATCAGTTAGGAATTATTTCATTAGGGTAGACAAAAAATAAAGTTGGATGTATTCAAGCCCCAGTGTCTGCTACAACAAATTACTTCAAAGTGAGCTGAATGGCTTCAAATGACAGAAATTGATTCTTGCGCAGACCATGGGCTAGAAATCTGAAGTCATGATGCCAGTAGGGTCATGCACCCTATCAAGTTTCTATTGGGAACCATCATTGCTACTAGTAAGTCTGGGTTTTTATTTTGTTTTTATTTTTTATTTTTTTATTGCTGGCGACTGAGCCTAGGGTCTTTGCATTGAACTATATTCCAGTCCTTTTAATTAGAAGGCAGGATCTAGCTAAGTTGCTAAGTTATCCAAGTTGTGAAACTCATGTCTCTTTCTCCCATAGTGCTGGCATTGAAGGTGTGCATCAACATACCTGGAGTGAACTTTTGGTTCTTGGTGGCAATTCTTGGTGTTTTTAGGCTCATAGCATGAATACTATAATCTTTGCCTCACATTTTACATGTTATCTTTGCTTCAATGTTTATATCTGCCTCCAAATTTCTCTTTATAGAATCCACCCTAATCCAGCATGACATTGCAACTTGATTACATTTGCAAAGATTCTATTTCTCAATAAAATCGCATTCACTGATACAACAAGTATGGCTTCATATATTTTTGCGGGGAGACATAATTGAATATACAACAGCAGGCAAAACAATACAAATGGTGGACTGTGATAAAATTCTGGGTGTATTTGGGAGCCAGCAAAATTACTTGAGAATGGATGTTGGATGTGAAAGAAAAAGATTGACTTTCACCTTCCACCTTGTATCTTCCCCCACCTGCTAGTTCAGTTCCCATTCACACATCTTTTTAGTTTCCTAAATTATGGAGTTGTTAGATCATTTTGAGTTATTTTCCATTGGGGGTTTATGACATTTAAAATCACTAGCTAGATATTTTGGGGGGATTTGGAAATATTTTTAGCAAACCTATGTGTACAATCTGCCATATTGACCCACAAGTTCTCTCCAGGGATGTGTCTAGATGTTATATAGGTTGACAGTTATGTTTTCAGGGCCTACTTTAAGAAACAAAATTATAAACTGAAGTTAGATACCATAGCAGTATTAACCCTTTGTGTTAGTCAGCTTTCTATCACTATAAAAAGTACCTGGGATAGTCAATTTAAAATTAGGAAAGATCTTATTTTGGCTCACAGTTTTGGAAGTTTTAGGCCATGGTCTCATGGCCCTGTTGTTTGGGGCCTCTAATGAGACAGAATATTGTAATGATGGAACGAAGCTACCTCATGTTAGCCAGGAAGAAAAGAAAGACCAGAGTACCATAATTGCTTGTAAGGGCTCGTCCCCAGTGACCTAAGACTTTCTACTGGTGTCCACTTCTTAAAAGTTTTGCCTCCTTCCAATACCACTAAGCTGAGGACAAAGCCCTTAGCCCATGGGACATTTGTGTCCTTATAAGATGTGATAAAATATGTGGTAAATGCTGCTGCTGCATGCATTCCAATGGACAGGCAGACTAAAAACAAATAAACAAACAAGAAATCTTGATAATGTGTCTTAATTTACTTCTTTAACCAGATCCAGCACCTGCCACTTTTTGCCCTTCCACAAAATCAAAATGACTGGGAAAGGTAAATGTTTTGAATCAGTGCAGGACATTGAGACAGCCATGACTATGAAACTAAAAATATTCATAAAGAGGACTTTCAGAAAGTGGAAAGAATGACAGGATATTGTGTTCAAAGTAAGGAGGGGTATTTTGAGAAGGATTAATAACAAAGTGTCTTCTACTATAATAAATATTTTATAATTTTATACATTTACTGTACTTCTGTAACATTTTATAGGTCTACACAGTTCCTTAGATAATAAAATTACGTTTCAGCTATTTATAAAATGAAAATGTTTTCTAATATTTCTTCCAATAACCACAATGCAAATTTATGACTCCTTAAATGTTTGAAGATATTCAAAACTCAAATTTCATTTCTTAATCTAAGTACCACTTTAAGAAATTTACTGAATATTCTAGCTGCAACTGTTTTAATACAGTTTCTTTAACCTAAAGTCAGTGAAAATTAGAAAAAAATTTAAACTTAGTAACATAACATCATCAATAAAATATAATAAAATATAAATTGTCTGGCAGTCCAGATCATTACCATACACATTGTGCTCTGGCTGGAAATATGAAAATACATGAATAGCTAAAATTCAGAATTGTACACACCTTTACATTATTGTCATTCAACAATCACCATTCTATTAGTGAAATAGACAAATATATAATAATTGGTTTTAGTTAGAGATTTAGTCAATCATCTAAAAATTATTTCCAGTCAAAATAACTTTCATTTGCATTTAACTCAAATTTATTATTACAAAGCTATAGTTACCACAATTAAAGACTATATTTTATTTATAGTCATTGGCATATTTAAAACTTACTTAGACATGTGTTATGGGTACATGTCAGTATTTCACTTTCCTTCATTCCCAAAATGTTAAGAGTGGATTGCCTTGCTTTATAATTAATATTTATTTAGAATGAAAAATAAAATCAAAACAATTTACAAATGCAAAAATATTACCAGTGCGGAAAAAATATTTTTTAAATTATTATCTAGTTACCTAACATACTCATCTTTTTTCTTCAGTTTTTGAATAAATACTTTCATGTCCTAGAAGTATTAAGATTGTCATAAAGTTTGGGAAAGTATCAATTTTCTTTCATGTGTACATTGTTAGAAGTACTTTCCTTTACCATTGTTGTATTTTGTACCCTATAAGCATGTCTTAGCTACTTTTCTTGTGGCTGAGAGAAAAGACACACACCTAAAGTTAAAGGATAAAAAGTTTATTTATTTCACTCACAGTTTGTAATAGTTCTGGTTCATAGTTGGCTGGCTCGAATGCAGGGTACATGACAGGAGATCAGAGAGGAGAAACAGTACATGGCAGGCAAAAGGCAGAAAAGCAACAAAACTACAAAGAAGTGGGAAAGCAAGCAACAAGGGACCACAGTCCCCTTTTTTTTGTTCCTTATATTCTACTCAGGCTACCCACACTTAAGGAAGCAGCACTCATGCCCAGAATAGTGCCAAACCAATCTGTGAACTAATTTAGTAATTACTCACCCTTGATTCCAGCATTACACATTTAATACCAGCACCAAACACTCTAGATCCAATCACCTCTGAAAAGCCTTACCTTTGACTGAACGAGACTTTGGGGGGATATCTAGACACAGGCCATAACGCACAGGATTTCTGACAAATGCTAGTTTGTTTAATTCCTATCATGTATAAATTAAAATGAGCTCCAGAGATAGCACTTTCTAGAGTTTGCACACAGTGTGTTATTGCATATACTTTTCATAGGACAGATTTCTATTCTTACTAGACACTGATGAGATTTTTTTGCAATACTTTTTAAACAAAAATACTTGCCTGCCATGATGCCCCTCTGCTGCAGTGGTTCCTATCACAGAGTGAAGTATGTTTGCATGGTGGAGGGGAGGAGCACACCTGGCTGCTATTCCTGCAGTGGGGTGGCCAGCAAGGGCTTCAACTCCACATCAATATGCCCGAGACTCACATGAATATGTTGTAGCAAATCTGAATTAACTATATCTTCCTTGTGCCAATCCCTAAAAATGTACAGCCTCTACAATGCTTAGATATAGACATATGCAAAGTAGACAGAAACAGCACTGAACGGTTGAGTTAGATGGATTAGTTTTGCAAGTTTTACAGAAACACATGATCACATAAGCACATTGCTCAGCCATATCTTCGGGTGTTGGAAAGGCTCTGTGAAAGTGGGGGCCCTGCAGCTTAATCTTTCTCAGCCTCGCAGGGCAGCCACTGGTTCCTGTGCAAAGGTGCTCTAAAAGCTTGGCTGGTCAACAATTGAGAAACCTTCAACTTTTGATGGTTTCTGTCACTTTACATAACATAGTGAATACAATGTAGAATCATATAGCTTTCAAATTTGTTTGCAAATTTCCACTATGAAGCTTTTATAATAAGAAAAGGCAACAAATTCTCATTTTTTGGAAGCTAAAAAAAGCACGTTTAGAATTGATCTGGCACATGAGGCAGCACGTAGAGAAGAATGAACTGAAATGAAATGAAAACACAGTCTGGAAGAATAACTTCAAAACAATGCACTCAGGACCAGAGCCCTGCTGCTACCATTTATGATTCCCTCAGAGCCTGGTGCTTGTATTCTTCACTGTTAGCACCATGACACACTTCTAGGCAACAAGAGGGTCAAGGGGCACAGGCTCTGGATTCTTATACAGTAACATGAAGAAAATCAATTTCAATCCTCCAAGGATGATATACTGCAACTGAAGGTCACTAAACACTATCAGTTCTCTGAGACCCTAGAGACTTGAAAGGAGATTTCCAAAAATTACCACACCTCAAATTTGGCCCTTTGGTTGAAAACATGAAATGCATTTTATATTTTACCCCATATTTACCTATGTGTGTTGAAGGAAGCAGGGATAGGCTTTGTACCATGGTCAGTACATTGACTTTCTGGTTCAAAAAGTTTGATTTACAAGATATTACAAGAGCTCGTACCAGCCAATGAAAAGACGCATTTCTGTATTGAATCATATAAGAAAAACTTGTTTGCATCCTTTTGGAAAAAATTCACTTATTTTAACATTGATTACAGGCATTATTGTTTGACTAACAACAGAACGAAATGAAGTATTAAGATAAGAATTAGAAGGAATGATGAAGGAGTAGAAAACTAAGCATAAAGCCTGAATTTATATCTTAAGAGTGTCCTCCATTCTGCTGTGTATGGCCTGCCTTAGTTTACTCTGTGAATGCCGATTTTCTCATCTCTTATATGGAATAATAATATCCAGCCTACCAATTGATAAAATTGTATGAAAATAAAATCAGAAAACTTTGTATAAATGCATTTTTATACTTTGAAATGTTATAAACATGAGCTATTACTGTATTTATTTTTAATAGCTGAAAACTATACACTACGGGAACAAATACTGTGATTAAAGTGAGAATAGGATTCAAAAAATGAGCAACAGACATTTAGTGTGTGATATTTGTTAAGGAGAAAGAAAGTAAAGACTGAAAAGTAGGATGTCTGAGACCTGCCAAGGTCTCTGGAAGCATTTTCATTAAGAGAATTGAGCAGTCGTGAGTGAGACAGGGAAGAGGGCATAACAAGAGGCGACTTGTCTCCTTCAAAGTCCAATTTTGTGATTTCTAGATGGAAAGCATACAAGGACATTATATGTCTAAACAACACAAAGAATGCAGTATTGTGCAGTGATTCTTATTTTATTATTTAGACTGGGTCTTACTATGTCGTTTGGGGTGTTCTCAAACTCACAATCTGCTTTAAACTGAGAATAAAAGCAAACTGAACTATTTCAAGGACTACCCTTTGAAAGTTGCATAACACAAGCTAGTAAATGATCATTCTCAGTTGCATATATTAAGTGCTTAGTTGTCCACAGTGCTAGTAAGTGAGATACCAATGAGCTGGAAGTTTATTTCCATTTCTTATATGTGCCTAGATCTTTGTGTGCTATAGGAAATCAATGAAAAGTGTTATAATATTTGCAGATGCTATCACATTAGTGTCAGATTCTGACAAATCACTTCTTTCCTAAACTCAGCAGGTTTGGCAATCCATTTCTTCAAAAAATTTTATCTGTTTATCTAGAGTGCTTATTTTTCACAAGTGTTCCAGTGAAACTAAATTTAGTCTCCACACTTTGAAAATATTCTGTCCCAGTTAAAATAACCAAGCTATTCTCGTATTAAAGAGCTGGATGCCAATCATTCTGGTTTTTGGATCCTATTATGGGGGACTTTAACTCTGACAAAAAGCAAACAAGACAGAAATCTCTGAACAGGAGAGTAGTTTGCTCCTGCTTCTGCTCTAAAATGTGACAGATTAAGGATTCCTTCTGCCTGTGCTTTACTGAGACCAGGATATTTCATGACATTACTACTTTATTAGGAAGGCACCAGTTGCTGTGTGGAAAATCTGTTTCATTAATAAAATCAATAGTTTTCCCTGGAAAATCTCCTTATAAACTGTCCAGAGCTAGCAGGTTTAAACTACCATATGCATATCAGTGATGAGCAAAAGCCAACAAGGGCACCAAGAAGCATCCTCCCAGCAGCTGCGGGACCACAAGGACTTCTGGCTGATATAGTTATCACCCAAGAGACAGAAAATAAGAGCAGAGTACTAGGAGAATTAGGTGCCAAGCAGAGAGGATAGGGTTAAGACCTCCCAAATAAGAGAAGGGATCACGAACAGGAGCCTGCAATGGCCTGAAATGTTAGGTCAGGGCTGGGAGTGAGTGTGAACCATTAGATAGGAAGAGACTCAAACAGCATCCAATCCAAGACTGGATGTGGTGGTGTGGAGGGGGACCCATGGCTTGGATCTAAGCAGTAAGTAAATTGTTCTGCTTGCTGGGTCCCATCTTTTACAGAACTCAAGATTCAGTGCTATATTTTGAGGTTATATAAACCTTTGTATATCAAGGTATATTATTTTCTACTTGTTTGTAACATTATAATGCCAGCTATTAATAATAAAACTCATTTAATGTAGTGATATATATTGAGAACTGAGGGAATGTCATGTAATGTTCTGTGGTCTAAAAAATTACTTAATGTTATGAAATAAAGCTAATTACATGTGTATTGAGTTATTTTTCATCATACTTGTACTTAGAATAAAATTTGAAGGTAATACATAATATTGTTTGCATAAGCAGCATTTATTTTGTCTTCTTTTTAAAAGCATTCTGTTTTAAATTAATTCCTTCTCTTGTCCGAATTCCTGATTAGTTTAGGGTTTGCCATGAGATACAATTCTAATAATGAAAATGAAGAGTTTATTAGGACTTTATTTTTTTTCTTCTACCAGGGATTAAACCAATGGAGCTACGTTTCCAGTCCTTTTTCAGCTGTATGCTGTGACAGGAGCTTGTTAACCCTGGATGGCCATGGAGATCCCAATCCTCCCGACTCCTTCGCCAGAGTGCCCGGGATTATAGGCATGCTCCACCATGCTGGTTTCCTGGGAATTACCTTAAAAATTCCATGTAACTCTGTCATGAAGGTCTCCACAAAAAACAATAAACAAACGAACAAAACATTACAGATGAGGCAGCGTGTGCGTGAGGAACTGGAATTGAATTCCGGAGCTGAGTTCTACAAAGCCCAATCCCCTTCCATTGAAAAACTCAACTATATCCTTTTTGTGTTTATCACCTGATAATCTGAATAATGCTTCCCTTCTCCAAACAGATAAATAGCCTAATACTAGGAACAGATGAATATTTTACATTATATGGTATTAGGCATATGTGAAGTTATTTGCAAATGTGACTAAAAATTTTGAGATGAGATTATTCTATGTTATTCAATTGGGTTTAGTGTAATCACAAGTATCCTATAAAAGGGAGGCAGTAGAATCAGAGTCAGAGGTGATAAAATGATGAAACAGATGTCGAAGTGCTATAATAATGAACTGAGATATTCAAGAAAGCTCTAGAAGCCAGAAAAGGCTAGGAATGTCTCTGACCTTGGAGCTTCTAGAAAGAATTCGGCTTATTGCCCCCTAGACTACCCTTTTGAACCATCTCATTTGGAAACCACTAAGCGTATGATAATTAGCTGCAAGCCTATATGAAACTAATATATGCCATAAGTATAGTGAAATATTTGTAAATATCACATGTATTGTCAAGTTTTCAAAGACATATGAAGTGGCAGTCACTGTTGACATGTAACTAATTTATAATTCTGCTTGTACTGTAGTACAAAAATCACACATTTTTCATCATTAGAAAAAACAAACTAACCTGTAGTAAATTCAGGCAAATGAACTTATCCTTCATTTATGTGAGTAATGCCATCTTCATGTCATTGGTATATACTTGCTATGTGTTTATGACTATTTGTCCTCATTTTGGCTGAAAATAATTATGCTATGTATTGGATGATTCTCACAGAAATGATGTGCCACTACCATCAAAAATGTGTCGGCCGGGTGTGCTGGCACACACCTAATATCCTAGCACTCTCAGAGGCTAAGGTAGGAGGATCACAAGTTCAAGCCCAGCCTGGGTAACTCAGAAAATTTTAGAAAATTTAGAATAAATAAATTTTATCTACTAATGTTTCATAGGCAAGTAGTAAGGAAGGCAGTATTTATGCTTAAATGAATCTTATCTTACAAACTACTTTAACCACAGAGAGAAATTTGATAAATCCTTCCAGTACATTTTTCCCATGAGTTTTCTGGGGTAGCAACACTTTCTAAGAAGTATTGCACTGTCGCAATTTTTTTTTAAATGTACCAAAGAAGTAGTGTGAGGGCCTGTATTTCTCAGTATAAATAAACAAACAAATAAATAAATTGTTAAAAATTTTATTGATATTCTCATATCTTATAACAGGAAGATAATGACCAATAGAATTAGCCAGAATTTTTTTTATCTTCTGTGCATTCCTTTGTCATCTACCATAGAAACCAGTCATAGATAAACAGTGCTAAAAGAATTTCTCACACTTCTTTCTGTAGTTAGAGTAGTAGAAAATATGGGGTTTATTCAGGAGTAAATACTTCCTCCTTTACTATTTGCCTATGCAAGATTAGTAAATCTAATTTTTTTCTAACTATCAAATTCACTGTTTTTGGAAATCAGTGTAATGATACCATCTATATTATAAATGTGATATAAGAATAAGATAATTCATTTAAGGAATTTAATATGAATTAAGTATTCTGTAAATATTAGCAGCTATTACTTTCTTTACCCAGATTTAGTAGTGAACAAAATGTGTTCTAGCTACTACATTGTCCCTGTTCAGTATTTTATTACTTATACAGTAAGACTTAGTTCTTGTTAGATATTGAAAATCAGATTAAGGTGAGTGTCTATTAATCTAATTGAGATTGTGAGGGCCTTTCCATCATATAAGGTTGTCTTCCTCTTTTGAACTCATTTGAACCACAAGGTGAAAGATGCAGTAATTCTTTTGGGGCCACCAAAATGATGAAGTAGGGATGCCTGTTAATTCAATACCTACTTGAAAACACATAACTCATTAGAACTCTTACAGTGAGGCACCCTGCTGTACTTAAGTGTTTGTGTTAGCAAATGCACAAAGGATTATAAACTGGAAAGAGAGAATGCTATCAGAGTAGCCTATACAGGAACATGTATGTGTAAACACTTAACGAAGAAGTAGCACATACTCAGCTTGAGAATTTTTACTTGTAACTAAGTTTTGTGTTGGAGTCAAATAGGCTTCCATCTATATGCAAACATTGTAGATGCATAGAGAAATACACCGATACTACTTATACCTTTAAGGAGGCTGAAAGTAATAAAGACAATTTGAAAGTAAATATATATGGAAAGCAGTAGATGGATGACAAAATGCAGAGTACGATGCCTTCCAGAAAAAGAAAATTGTGTTTTATAATACACACTAATGTTAGAGGAGGAATGCCTCACAGGATCACTAAAGTAATTCGCTCAATGTGTAAATTTGAACATGGAATCTTTGAGAAATTTTCTCAGGAAAATAGTTCAACTTTAAGGTAGCTAATGACTCTATCTCTTTGGAAGTGCAATTTTTAGAACCTATGGAAACTTCTAACCAAGAGACTACAAAGCTTCAGAAATTTCCTCTGAGGTACCCAAGGAATCTCTGGTCTCTATCCAAATTAAAAGTTTTATCCTCCTTCTAAGCTCTAAGTCTTGTTCTGGGCTATGCTTTATCTATGTACCAGACCTCGCCTTGAGATTTCCTGAAGAAATTATGCATACCCAGAACATATCTGAAAGTAGGATGCAAAGTGTGCTGATATTTTTTTGGCTTTCTTAAAGCCAAGAAAACCTTGAAAAATATGTAAAGTGGGATTGTCCCAACTTTGTACTCTGCTAGAATACAGGTATAAGGTTCAAGTCAATTATTTCATCAACATTTTAGTGTGTCCTATATTCAATTATGGAAAGTCCTCATAAGTAGAAAGTAACTCTTAATGGATTATCATATAAGAGAAGAGGGAAACAAGAATGCATAAAAATATAATGCATGACACTAGAAACATAATGCCAACTGGATATTAGAATAGGATGCTTTTTGTCCCAAAAGTCAACGATCCAAAAGGCATCCCATTTCCACAGGTAGAATTCATTGAGCTAAGGAAATTTCAGTTTCACAGTCTTTCAGATGCATGAGCCACTTCCAAGTCCTTATATTTAAGGTTGCACAAAATTTCTGAATTCTTTCTTCCCAAAAGGCTCCTAGAATTGTTTAAACTTCAGGTATTACAAAATTTAAATATTTTGCAGGGGACCATGCAGGGTTTTCACACTAGGGCAAGTGTACTTCTGGGGAATCACTTCAAGAATGCAGCACAAATGGCTTCAATAGTCTCTCCCTCTTGAATTTCTTCGCGCAAGAATATATCTGTGATCCAATTATTATGCTGTTTTTTAGTCTACATTTTTACCATTAAAATTCATTTGTGTTCTAATATAAGAAGAAAAAACTCATAACTTTCACTTGTCTTGAATCTTAATATGAAATTACCCTCCGGTTTCCAAACCTATCCGGTTTCCAAAAAGATATTTTGCAAAATGCTGCACTTGGGGAAGATTCCTCTTATCAACATACCTTTTAAAAATTGATATCTGATTTAATTTTTCATGAGAGTGACATACGACACTGATGGGTTTTCCCATGTGGGAGTTAACATGGCGCTGGACAGTGCCTCCCTTCAACACCTCTCCTGCATTCTTCTCCTAAACCCAAAAGTTAAACCTCCCGTTTTGCGTGCAAACATTCCTCCACTCAGCTGTCAATACGTCAATAGGCCAACCCCTTTAAGTCCACCCCCTGTCAATTCCAGATAAAGATCATGTTTTTTTTCTGGATTCTTCCAGAGGGTACTTATGTCTTTTAGGCTGCGCTCCAGTGCTGGCAATAAAGGTCTCTTTCCTTCTCTCTGTTTTCTCTTTTATCTCTCTCACATGGCAGAAACAGATACTACAAGTGGAATATTTTTATTGTGTTGGAAGCTTCTAAGTTTAGTTAATTTCTTTTAGTCAGGATTCTTGTCCTTTCTATCTGTTGATTATTGATGAAGAATAGGAAGATCATGAAGAGTACCTGGAAGACAAAATAAAGATTGATGTGCCTCATTTCATCCCATATGCAATAAACATGGGGTTTATCTATTACCTTAGAATTAAAATTTAAGAGAGATTGTTTCATGAGCACAAAAATTAACACATTTATTTGAAATAAAAACTGAAGTCAAAGTATCTCCCCGCCCCCCAAAAAGAAGGAAAACAGACACCTTATTGGGCCGGGGATTTAGTTCAGTGGCATGAGCGCCTTCCTGGCAAGTGCAAGACCATGAGTTTGATCCCCAGTACAACAAAACAAAACAAAACAAAACAAACAAACAAAAAACCCTGAAGTCAAATTAGGTGTGATTATAATTTATAAATAAAGGCCTGCTTTCTATTAGGTTATATAACAAATATTTTCCATAAGCAAAACAAGCCAGGCTAACAAGTCCAAAATTTGGAAAAAATATGATAAGGTGAAATTGTTTCTAATCAAAACAATTATTTTTAAAGGTATGTTGAAATAAACCATAATTTTCACTTTTCTAACAGTTTTCTAACATATATATTTAAGTCACTACCTCCTAAGTGTAGGAAAATTGTGATGATCACCGTTTGATACATTTTGGATTATTAACTAGAAATTGGGAAGTGAATTATTTCAATGATAGAGTAATCTATTATTTTTAATAACCACCTGTTTTTAAAAGGATTAAAGCAGAAGCTAATTAAGTTATAATTAAAATAGTTTGTTTTATGATAGATTCCATATGACTTTTCCTGTATGATTTAAGAAATGAAAATATTGCCAGAACGAAATTCTTTACATAACCACCATCTTACTTATTGGACTTGGTTTTGTTTATATTTAAAAACTATAGGAATGAATTTGTTGCTCAATCCTGTTATCTAGGAATAAGTAATATTTATTCATGAGTGTTTGAAATACTTGAAAATAAAAAGTTCACCCATCTTATCGAGTTAATTCTATCCAATAAAACTGTAATTTTTTTTGAAAAGTATCTATCAACATTCACAATGAATCCAATATTTTTTGATCAACTACACCTTAATAATAATTGTAATGAATACTAAATCTCTAACTTTTTAAACAGAAAATCATGGTCATAGCAACATTTAAATTTACATTTTGATTTATAAACACATTTTAGTTCTAAAGGAGGACAAGAAAGTAATCAGCAAAAGTATTCCAAAAATAAAAATACAGTACATTAGGCAAAACTCTTGTAGAGGGAATTGGAATGGGGCTTTAAATTTAAGGAGTAAAAAAAAAAGTTATAAAATTTTTCAGCTATTAAAAAAGATATTGTTCGTACATTTTTAAAGGATAGGATAATGGTATATGGCAAATTGCTCTGATAGATTTCATTGGCTATGTTAAAAATAATCAAGATGGTTTTTGTTTGTATACTTTACAAATTTTAAATTTAAATATAAACTTAAACCATGTAATTATCAACCTAAAATCACACACAGTATCTAATTTTAAAATACAGCATTGGATTCGTTGCATGAAAGAAAACAAAGAATATTGTTTTAGTCTAGCAAACATAAGAGACCATCTATCTCCAAACAGGTAAGGTAAGTGACAATTGTCTGGGTCTTGATTCCCAACCCTGCCTTCAGGGATGACATAGAGATTCAGGGCCTCAGATCTGAATCATTTTGAGTAGTGATTGATAGTGTGAGGTTATAACCAGAGCTGGTTTGCTTGGCAGCAGAACCAAGTGAGAAGGGTGAGCTGAGAGAGAACCACAGTTCCAAAAGGAGTAGAATATGCCTTCTGGCACTTGTAATACATTTTGGGTTTCACAGTAATAGATGAAAGGGTGGGGATTTCTGCTTCATTTATTTCTTGTATCCTCAGGACTTGGAGCAGGTTTTTGTACATAATGGTTTCTCAGTATACTGAATAAATTGATAGAATCCTAACCCTTTCCAATCATTAGTTCATGCAATCAGCCCATTTTGGGGGAACTGGGTCAACTCACATGCCTTTTAAGGCTGCTCTTGTTTGACATTCCTAGGTCCCTCTGGTGCAATTTCCTCTCGCAGGAATCACAGAACCCTGACTTTTACCTCCAGCTTTTTGGCCAACAGTGCCTCTGACTCAGAGGCAGTCAAACTCAAGTTGGATCTGCCCACTGGAATCATGCTTAGCAACTGCTCAGTTCTGAAAGGTGAAGAAGTATCTTCTTTGAAATTAGAAGAGGAGGCAGCACCTCTCTAACCATCATAGTTTCTATAAGAAACATCTAGAGAAAGTACGATCATGATTTTTGCTTCTTTTTTAAGAAATGAAATGAACTAATTTGTTTACAGTAATAAAGAATAACCTGCAATTAGCAGATAGGTGCAGCTTGGAAAGTCTGTAGCTGGAAGATACTTGACTTGAACAAAGGAAACAAGGGGAAATATCACCAGATTCAGGCGCGTTAGTTTCGCTTAAAATGTTTTTGAAAACATAGAAGGATTTCTACAGCTCAGAGTTTTGTGTTTCCCTTCTCTATCCACTTGTGTGCTCATGCAGTATTTGCTTTGAGACCATATGGAGAGGAAAGGGTAGAGTAGCTTTGCTATGAATCAGGCTGAAGAGTGAGATGAGCGTGGGTCCATTCCTGCCTCTGCTTCTGATGGCCTGTTCTATTGGATGAGTTGCTTCAATTACGTAGGCCTCAACCATCTCATCTATAAAGTAAGGACTATGATAGGATCTGTATGATGGGGTTTTTGTAAGGAGTAAATGATACAATACTCAGAAGGTATTTATATTAATGATAATTCACACTGATATCTAATAATTATGTCAATTGTGCATACACTTCTTAAGTATTATCTATCAACAGCTAATCTATGTATCAGTTTAGGTTAGTGCTTGCAGGTTAAAAACCTTAAGTGGTATTCACAGCATGGTGTTTATATTAAAAATATTTTTCCAAAATTTATTTTTTTAATGACATGATAATTTAAACACTTAGAATTAGATATTAAATATTACTGAAATTAAATGTTTGAATTTAAAATACTTATATTCTATTTTTATACAGAAAAGTAGTTGAAGATAGATATTAGTCCAAAAGGACAATGTTTTAGTACATGCTAATTGAATGAAAATATAAGAAGTACTGAGGCTTTTTCAAAATTAATTTTATTGGTACACTTTAGACATACATAATGATCACATTCATCATAGGGAATTTGTGCCTATATCTTAATTTTTCTTTTTTCTTAATACCCTCTCCCTTTTTAATCCCTCTTCTCCTTATTTACAAAACCTTTGTTTCCACCTTTTTCCTTCTATTCTCTTTTTTCTTCCTTCTTTTTTGCCTCCTCCTTTCCATGTTCCCCTTTCCATTTGAACATTTTTTTCTCTATTTCTCAATATCTATTATACATTTTGGTCTTTATTTACCTTTGTAGTTTCTCATACTAGAGACACAATGCAGTATTTAAACATATGTGCCCGATTTATTTCACTTAAAAGTACGGTTTCAAGGTGCTTCTATTTGTCTAGAAGTGTCTCAGGCTTCTCCTTTATGGCACAGTGGTACCATGGCTTTAGGATAAATATTGTTAACCTTTTTACATGCTCTTTAGGGTTAAAGTAGCTAAATATTTTAGATTTTAATGAAGGAAGTTCTGCTTATTTTATTTACTTCCTCTTTTTAATGATTATCTTTTAGAGCTTTTGTATGTCATACAAGGCTATAAGAACAACACACTGTGAAACTGACTTTAGGAATAATGATTAGCTCTTCTTGTGATAGTTCATATAGCAGTGGTAGAAATCCTACTATTAGAAGTTTTAAGGCTCCAGGATACTAAGTTCTAGCATTTGACTGTGTTGAGTAAAGGAGAGGGAAGAAAAAAATATTAAAATCTGCCACAGAAATACTACATCCAAATTACAAATTCAAGGATCAGACGTCTGAATTATCTGCCCCACTTTTCAATGTTTCTATGTTCAAGTCTATAGCTCTTCCTGTCTCCTAGTGAACAGTTACTTCTATAACCTTTACTGTAATCTAGTGACTTGCTACTACTTGCTTTTTTAAAGCTGTTTCTCCAATAGATAGCTAAATACTGATGAAATCTGCTTAATTGCTTTCTCAGAAAATTCAAGAGTTTAATACCTCCTACGTTAAGACTCAAAAGCTTGACAACAGTTGCCTTACATGACCAAGAAAAAAGATTGGAGAGGAATGTAAAGCTTGCATTGTCATGACACGGAGAAACTGGATTGTTTGGCTGAATTTTGTGTTTACCTGCTGTTCCAAAATACTGCTTGCCCAAGCTCTAATCTTTCATTTGTTGGGTAGATACCTAAAAGTTTTCATTTCATAATAGAAACAAGTTTTTTTCCCCTGCCAATTTCATGACAAATTTACTAAGCCATTTCATTTGCCTTTACTGAGTTTTCCGGACCCCATTTTCATTGTCTATAAAGCAGGCAGGCTTCTAAAACTGCCTCTTGTCGCGGATTCTCTGCTTCCCAAGGCAGTCCCTTCAATCTCGGTTTCCAAGCGAAATTAAAGCTTTGCATCTAGATGCAGATGAACTGGGCTCAGACCAACACAATGACACCAGTCATGAAAAAGGTCAGTCAAAACACCGAGCTAGACTCACCAAACTGGAAATTGAGTGTGCTTAAAAATATAAATAAATAAACGAGACACTTGATTAACCCTGCTGCTCACTATCTTATTGTCCCACAGACACAACACACACACACAATCCTTACACACACTGAAAATACATTTTTGCTTTCACTACTACAGGTTCAGAGAAATGCTGTGTCAGTGTTTTGATACATCCAGAGACTGAATGTAAACAACATGGTACAACTCTAAAAACTGCCATCGTAAAATATTTTAAGAGGCAGAATAGAGTAAAATAAAATAAAAATGTCTTTTTATGTGATATCTCAGAGTAATTCAGGATTTATGGTACCTTAACCTTTAGAATCCAAAATATTAAGCTATGTTTCTTAGAGATAATAACTCGGTTGTCCCTCACTTATGTGTCTTAGATAAAAGCCTACTGCCACAGAATCCATGAATGCTCAAATACCCTTGCGGGCCTTTAGTAGTAAATCTTATGGAATAGCTTATGGCCAATGTAATGGCCCACAGTAGCCTGCGAATATCATGAATTCTAATAATACTTACATCAGTAGAAACATGAAGTAATGTCTCCATTGTAATTAAATGATGTATTTAGAGCAGTGGACTAAATGGTCCCCTAGTGTGTTGGTGATATATTCTAATAGTCTTCTCTTTACAGCCCCACACGGTAATATTCATGCTTTATTCTGGAGGGCTTTGCTTCTGACTGAACATTTGAATTGCAACATTAAGTGGTAAAGTGGATTACAGCGAGACTCCATGAATATGGATCCTGATCAAGAAACTAAGTGCTTAAAAAAATAAAATGTTACCATTTAAATAGAGTGATTACAAAAACATTTTTGTATGGAGGAATGCTGGGAGTCTTCGCCCCGCTTTTTATGCTATGTCCCAGAAGCAGAACATATTTGCCACAATTAAAAATTTAGTAGGTTGAAATGCCAGAACTTAAATCACTGTAATTTCTGCTGCGCTTATTGAATTTAATTTGGGCTGTTTGAGGAACAAATTAGTTTTGATAATAATTACTTTATTCCATTTTAAAAACATGTTCGTTCTAAATATCGTAGCTAACCACAGAGTGCATATATGTATAAAGGAGAAATTACTCCTTTTTGGAAAGCATAGGAAATTGTCCTGCAGTTGATTAGTTTAAAATGTCACATTGTGAATTTCCCTTCTTTATTTTTCCCTTGGATCAGTCACTAAAGCAGTAGCTAGAGGTGGTAAGAGCCTATGGCAAAGCTGAGGGTACTTCATTCTATCCAGGCTAGTGGATAAGAAAAGTCAGAGTCTATCTCATCTGGTAATCGAATTAGACAGTATATAATACAAAGTTATACAATTAAATATCTCTAAGACATTTTCTACTTAATGTATATTATATTTCTAAATGTATTTACATTTTCTAGAAACAAGGAAAAATGTCTAGTACTGTTAATAAGGTACACCTGATCAGTGAATGTGAATTTCTAATAATGAAGAGCTAAATATTTATAAATATAAACTGTCTTTTCTATTTGATTGAGTTAACATAAGTGTGTGTGTGTGTGTGTGTGTGTGTGTGTGTTTGTATGGTATGTGTTAGAACTATGCTTTGTTACTTAAGGTATTATATGTTTAAATTCTCAGTGTACTTGTAAAAGTACCATGCATATCACTAAAATTACATGCTTAAACGCTTCAGTTGCTCAATTGTTTTACATTTAAAGATGATTTGGCATACTTTATTTCCTAAATTTGAATTTGCTGAATATTAAAAATTGGCACCCATTTACAATTCTAAAAGGTTAAAAAATACACCCTTGTTTTTGCCACAGGAAACGTGATCAAGCAGGGATAATTGGGGGTTTACAGTAAGTTTACATCAACTCTCTTCTTTCTTTTTCTTTCTTCTTCCTTCCTTCCTTCTTTGCTTCCTTCCATCCTTTCTTCCTTTGCTTCTCCCTCCCACTCTATGACTTTAGAAAGTACATTTTTGTTGTACTGTCAATGATTTGCAAAATGCCAGAGTGCTGCCCATTTAGGTTGTGTTAAAACAACTTAATGCCGTAAATGGAAAGAAAATCAACTGCACAGGGACGTAAAGATAGTGGTGGAATACAGCACTCTAGCTAAATGAAGAGCTCTTTATTTGGCCAGTGTAGTCATGGCTTTGGTTGGCAAGCTAATTCTTTGAGTACCACCCTTGAAAATCATGCTAATGAGGCTCTTCACTTCATCAAGTAGGATTGTGGACCTTTCTGTCTGCATCATTAAGGCCCCAAATTGCCCCATTAGCAAGGCCTCAAATTGCCCCTCAGGGTCAATATTTAATGCAGGTGAGGTTAGGTTAACTACCTTAAAACCCTTCGGACAACAAACATTGCAGAGTACCTGTTACAGGGAAAATTCATTTGCTCCCTAAATTTCTTTTGTAAAATACCAATTTCCATATTGAACTTGTGTTTTAAATTTATTTTGGATGAAAAGCAAAATTTATGCTACTGATATTTTTTTAAAGTGAGTTTTGAAATGGAAGACAGAAATTTTTCCACCACTCTTATGAGTGGTTTCTAAACTTCAATTTTTCCATCTGCAAAATGGGGATTATTTCATTTTTTCTCAGGAACGTTCTGAGGATGATGATTCCTTTAAACAACAAATAAAGAACCCACAGAAAATAGTAAGAGCAATACCAAAACTAAGTACATTCTAAGGAGATTTTTTTTTCTGTAGGACTTTGGCAATTTAGTAGCTAGCCATATTAATTATCGAGTTAAAAATTAATGAAAAGTTAGAACTATAAGTAGTAAGCTGAATGTGTACAAACTTAAAATTCAGAATAGGACTCTGCTATTAACACTAAGATAATATGTAAAGCCAGAATGTTACCCATTTTAAGTTGTAAACATAAAATTCTTTTACTCATTAAAATTTGAAGTGGGAAGGAAAGGCAAGATGATTCTTCCTGTATCTCTACTATCCACTGGGCTTCCTTAATACCCTATTGCTGCTGGTTATCTCTAGAGACCCTCAGTGTTTGGGGGAAATAGCAATTATCTCCCTGAGCATGCTCAGCAGAATCCACTGGTGATGTCAGGACATGAAACCTTTCATACATGGCAACTGAAAGATGAGAGCCTTGGTTACGGTTTCCAGCAAGAATGTGAAACAGAAGCCTTGAGATTCTATTCCACTTGTAGGTAGTCTCTACCTTTATGCCTCATGTGTTAAGGTTAATTTCCATGTATTCAGAGCCCCTGAAATTCCCATCACCTCTGTGGCTGTACCTGCAAAGTTAGTTTTGCTACTCAATGTGGCCCCAATTAAGAGGTGCTTACTGGTGTCCTTCCAGCAATATCTTGTGAGTTTGAACAATTTTAGTGAAATAAATGTAACAAGGAAAAATGAATTCTCTTTAGCCTCTATTCAGTCAAAATTAGTCTCCGTGGATTCTGGCGCACAAAAGCACCACGGGCTTCTGGCTGTGCTCTGTAGCTGTGAAATAGAATCAAGATTCCATTAGGCATCCCAAGCTGCCTCCTTCTCCAGGGCAGACAATAAAAATGACAACAGGGGATTGTCCCTCAGCTAGTCTAACAAGGGGGTGGGTTCTTTTCTAAATGACTGGATGTCTGTTTAGCTGAGGAAAAATTTAAAGGGGCCATGGGCCAAATTTTCTCCAATTCCTTGGCTCAGATGTTTGTTTCTAAGGTCATTTTGAAAGGGACCTTGATTTTTACCTTTGCTGACACAGGGAGGGCATACTCTATTTTAAAAATTTGTGCACACAAATGTAAATGGCTTTATATGGTCCAGAAAATAGCATTGGTCTGTGAAAGATATCAGAATTTTTAGCAATTGTATATAAATTATTGGCCTTGTCATGTTTTTGCCTCTTAACTCAGGGAAAAGGATTCTCTCTAAACTAGACAAATTCTAAAAAGGTGATAGGATTTCTGCTTTCAAAATTTTGTCATGAGTAAAAATCACTTATGGATTAATTTATACAAACAATATGAACATAAATCTTTAGAATTTTGACTTTGTAATAGCCTTATATGCTGCTTTTGCCCTCATGGAAAGCTTGGCTATCCTTTCTGCTGTAAGTCAGATCTTCAGAAAGTCTACACTACACTACACAGGGAATCAGTACCTGGGTATGAACTTGCGTAAGTTTCTTTTGCGATGAAACTCTAATCAACTTCTCAGTTTCTTTCTTAAATCAGAAGTGCAAAAGTCTAAGAATATTTTCTTCCTCATTCGAGAATAAATATAACCTATTCAGAATACACATAAATTTGATAGAACGTTCTTTCTCCTTCTAATTGACCTGGTAAGTAGAATTGTGTATCTCCCTTGACAGGTGACCTAGAATAAAATTTAATACAGCTTGTCAATGACTACCAGAAAGTTAAAGAGTTCATCAACCATTCGTAGTAATTGTACTGTATTCACAAAGAGTTATAAATGTATATTTCATGGTCACTTCTTTGCTTCAATCAAAATTACTGGCAGGAAATAATATTATATAATCCATTGGGTCAATTACAAATGGTAGTGAAAAGTAAATCACAATATTTTCATTTTACAATTGCTATTGCTTAGAGGTTGTAATGTTCCATATACAAAGTCTTTAATAAGAAACTATTTATATACTCACTTCCTGGACATTACTGAACCAAGGCATTTTTCAATAATAAATGAAAATTCTGTTCAACAATTTCTTCTATATTATTATTTATTGGTATAATTATTTTACAAAGTTGCACAAAATAATTTGTTGTATGTGTGTATTTTAGCTAAAAAAAAGTAACTCAAATAGTCAAATATGAGTTGTCACAATAATTGATTCAAAGAGAAAAGATAACTAAAGGTATTTTAATTTTAAACATTTAAGCGGTATTATAAATCAGATGGAAAATCTAATTTCTAAAATTGGGGTTGCTGTGCCTTGCTTATTTTATGGCCTTGGGAAATATTCTGAAAAATCTTTGAGACTCAATATCTTTATTTATAAAATTACTATGGAGTATTTTATCAATTATTTTGTGAATTAATATATTTTTTAAATACCACAATTATAAGTATAGTAAACTAATTAAATCACCAAGTCATTAACTTCTGAACTTTAGTAAGTGAAGTAAAAGGTAGATTAACTATATTTTTTCAAGCAATTATTAAATGTAGCTCTTAAGCCCATTTAAATTGTCTGATTAGTGTTCTTTGTAATATGTGGGAGTATTTTATGACCTAAAACAAAGTTGAATATATCTACAGTGCATAAGGCCACTATAGTTTTATGTCTATAAAATGTTCAGATAAATTATATTATTTATTATGTAATATATATGCATTGCCTTATAAGGTTATGCTGAAGCTAAAATTGAAGTAGACATTATATATTTAAAGAAACATTTAAAAGCATTTATAACTCTATGTGAATACAGACTGTATTAAATGTTTCTTTAAATGTAATGGTGCTTGTAGCTTTGTGTGAACCTGAAAGAGAAAACATTGAGATTTAGATTCACAATACTAAGACTCAGTTGAGATATGTATATAATCACAGTGATGATTTCAGATTCACTGTCTACATTTATGGTGCTAGGGCTACTGCTTTATCTTACTCTGAATAAATTTATTTAGGATGAAACAATTTTCTGTTGCAATCCATAGTGATTTTTGATTTTGCTAAATTCCCCAAATTATCTTAAGTATTTTCATTACTTTTAAAATTATAGTAGAAGTACCTTGTCTTTAGATAGTATTGGCCAGAACTGACTACTGATCCTGGAAAGAAGCAAAAAATTTAAAGTTAAAATTTCCTAGGGTAAAAATAAAGGGAGTACTAGAGTCAAGTTCACTATTTAAAAATAAAAATTATTTTAGGTGTTGCCATTTGTAAACTGAATTTGAAATAAAAATATATATGTTCAATAGTCACATAGTCTAGGCTTCTGCTTTTACCACATTGTAGATTTAGGAAGACTGCAGATCACTGACAACTGCCACGAAAGTGTATCTAGAACCAGCGTCTGCAGTTGAAACCTCAATACTCCCAAAAGCACTGTAGAAAACTAGCACCCACTCCCACAGTAATACTTCATTCAGGTAGGGAAACCAAATGAAAGGAGATGTAAAGAGCTGGATAAATCTGCTGTGCTTAGAAGGAGCAAACTAAAGGAAAAAAGCCAGAACAAAATAATCACACTCCAACACCAGTAACAGGCAAAATCTTAGAAACAGAACCTAGATAAGTGATTGCCTGGGGCCAGGGACAAGGGTAAGTGAGAGGGGAAGGGAATTGTAGGAGATAGCTACTAGCAGTTATTGATATAGGGGAATGAAACTCCCAACCTACTAGATGTCTGACACGAGTTCGTGTTCTTTAAAATTGAAGAATGAATTTTAGGAACAATGGAGGTTAAGAGCAGACTATATATATTGAGAGAAAGAAAACTTCTGTCTGAGAGAGAGAGACAGAAGGGGTCCCAAGTGAGTTGCTGAGGATCCTGCCTTTTCCAGGGATTTTTTACAGAGCAAAACCATGAGGTGAGGTGAGTCCATGGTGGGGAAAAAATGGAAACTCACAAGGCAGGCGGGCAACAGGTGGGAATGAACTATGGTCAGCCAATAAGATTATGAATATAACTGCTCAGGTAAAATTGATTAAATTGGGATCAAATGGGGAGGCAAATCATACTAGCAGGCATGAACACACAATTGAGTCTTTGCTGGTTAAGAGTTGGGTTAATGACTTCTGGCTTCCTCCGGGTGACCCACACCTATTATAGACTGTCTGTCCCTGATGTTTATACTTAGGGTGTGGTTGCATTTGTTTTGCCTTTTGTCTTGAGCTCTGGCCTACAGCAGAGGTGTCTGTCACCTCCAAAATTGCAAGATACCTGATCTTCTGCACTGCCTCCTTAGAGGGCCTAGCTCTAACTAACTCAGCTGCCTGTAACATGATGGGACATTTTTTTGGTGATGAAAATACGCTAAATTTGATTGTGGTGATAGTTGCACAACTCTGTGAAAAACCACTGGGTTGTGGAGTACACAAGTGAGTGAGTTTTATGATTTGTGGATTATGTCTCAATAAGCCTGTCTTTTTTCTTTTCACTTAAAATATTCGCAGACAAAATTCCAAACACAAGTAACACAAGAGGGAAACATATATTGGGAAGAACAATATGAAAAATTAAATAAACAAAAATCACTCAAATTGAGTCCAAACACTAAAATTCCAAACAAATTATAAAATCAATTAGTAAAAACTGCAGGCAAAATAATTGGCAATCAGTACATGAATTCAATTCCAGATTAAATTAGTCAAATCAGAGAGAGAGAGAGATTTTAAAATAAGCACAGCAGATTTAAGACATTTGAAGTTAAGGTTAGTATTAGCTTCTATCTCTCAGGGTACAGTGGTACAGTGGTTTGAGTGAGATTGTTGTTTTGTTTTGTTTTGTTTTGTTTTGCACCAGGGACTGAACTCACAACCTCACGCCAACCACACAGGCACTTATATCACTGAGCTAGATCCCTGACTCGATATTGTTTTGATGTACGACAAATGTTGAATTGATGTTGGTTTTTATTATTACAGATCTCTCTGTTGTTAAAACACTTGGTTTGTGGAAATCTAGCCAATATCTGCCTACTCTCCTCTATGAAATCAGCATTCATTTGAATCCTGCTGCTTTATTTGTCTTGTCCCTTTAGACTGAAATCTATCACAATGTCAATGGAGCAGAGAATATCTTTGCAAGTTACACACATGCCCTTGCTAGTGCTAGAATCAATAGATAAGAGGCCATATCTAAACTCAAGTAAGGAAAAACAAACAAGAAAACTCTAGAAACAGGTTTGTGTTCCTTGTGCTTTACAGCACCTGATGAAGAGTTGAGAGCATTTCATGTGTTCAGATGAACTTGGATGGTTTCACAAAGAAGGTGTAATAGAGAAAAAAAAGGACAAGTTAACTGAGTCTATGTATGACTAAGGATCAGTGAAGAAATTAGGTAGGACAACTGATATATATCATAAATAAATATATCAGAGCAAAGCCCAACTGCTTAGTATCAGTTGGAAACTGTCCAATGGACAACTCTTTCTTAGACCTTGACTCTAGCCCTTGGAATGCTTTCAATGAAACCTTAGAATTCAGGGTAGCATAGTTGAAAAATGCCCAGTTTTAGTTGTTCCAGTGCTATCACTAGTTCATACTGCACAGCTCTAACTCAGAAGAAGAATTTGTTGTTAAATGCATGTGGCCCACAGTGTATGACTTGGGAAGAGCATAGCACCTAAGACACTCATATTTCCAGGTGAACTTCTAGCTTCCAGGTCTAAATTCCATTCATATTCCACACAGAACAACTGTGTAGTCATTTTTCTAGCCCAAGGGTGCAGTCCTACAGAACACAGATTTGAGTCTTGGAAAGAAGACTCAGGAAACAACAGCAAGAACCCTGAAAGGCATTGCAGACCAGTAGGGACTGAAAATTCTGAGGTCCTGCCTACTCCAAGTACGATCTGAAGGAGGGAATAGGTCTGGTTTTGGGTGGGTACATCTGTTTAGACCTGAAGTCTTACTTCATGGTGGGGAGATGCCTCATCAGAGAAGAAGGCTTTGAAACCTATAGGATCAAGGTAGATGCTCCTTGCCCCTGACTGAGGATGGGGTTTATATTGACTCTCATGACCTGGCAGCTAACAGGGTATAGAGAGTGAGCAAATGATGGAACCAAGGATAGAGCAGAGTGAACAAATGATGGAACCATTTCTGTAGAGTGGCACCTCTGATTTAAGACAGCCAGGCTGTGAAAGGAAGGCACAGGACACTAATACCTTAAACTTGCCTTTTCTTCCTCTCTCTGTCAGCTTGTCAGTGGCAAACCCGGCTAGAAGCTAGAGGACAAGGGAGAGGGTTGATGTGGTCAATAAAGGTCAGTCTCTAGGACAAAAAGCAGCATGGACAGAAAAAGATACACAAGGAATCTGGAGGGACGCGAAAGAAATCCAACAGTCCTTCTCAATAGTTGGAAGTAATCCAATTTACACAAAATTTCTTCACCAGGCTATAGGAAAACTGAAGACCAGAGAGGCTAGAAGTTACGCCAAAATAATTAAAAATATTATTTGTGTCACGGAACTAGTTAACATTCTATATGGTGTCTTACTCTCACAATAGTATAACCTCGTGATGTAAGAAAATAAATACCATATGACCCTTTTTCCTTCCCTCCACCCCCTCTTCCCACCCTTTTTTTCCATTCCCTCTTTCCCTTTGTTCAGTTTAGAATGAAAAAAATAACAAACACTTAAATGACTTGTCTAAAAACATGCAGAATTTTCTGATTTCCTTCTTATTTCCTTGATCATAGTTATTGCCAGTTGTATCTTGGGCATAGGTTGGAGGGAATGGCTAAAAATCTCAATGAAAGTGGCTAAGAAGGAGCCTTTAGAAATGTGGTTGTTTTTATATTTCTCTCTTTCTTTTTTCTTTTTTTTTCAGGTTTGATGTCTGATAGAGAAATGTTATGGTAAGAAGCATTATGAAAGTGTTACTCAGTAGGTTAAATTTCAGAAATTATTTATTTAAGCCTATTTTTTCTTTTTTTTGCATTCCTTTTAATTTTTTTTTTAATTTTAAAAATGAAGCAATAGTGCAAGGGATTTAGCTCAATGGCCTAAGCACTTGCCTGGCCAGTATGAAGACATGAGTTGGATCCCCAGTACCAAAAAAGAAAGAAAGAAAGAAAGAAAGAAAGAAAGAAAGAAAGAAAGAAAGAAAGAAAGAAAAAAGAAAAGAAACAAACAACACAACACAAGAATAAAAATGATGATACAGAATTTCAAAACAAAATAATAGGACATTAACACTAGTTACATATTGCATATTGTTGTCTTCAAAGTACTCAGGTTAAAAGATTTAGGCATAAAAATGATCAAACAATGAAAGCACAAACTGTTTTTTTTGATGACCTAACAGAGATTAGCAATATAGTTAATCTATTTTGTATATATACTCTTTTTCCCTCTTTCTTTTCTCTTTTCCTCTATCTCAGTTGTTCTTTCCTTTCGAACACTTTCTTTCCCTTTCATTTTCACAGTATCTGTTGCACATTTTGTATCTTATTTACTCCTTCCGCTTTTTTACACTTGGGAGATAATACAATATTTACACATGCGAGTCTGATTTATTTCACTTACGAATATGCTCTCAAGTTGCATCCATTTACCTATAAAAGCCTCAAATTTATCCTTCTTTATGGCTGAGCAATATCGCATTGTATAAAAAGACCACATCTTTTTTACCCATTCCACGGTTGATGAGCATTTGGGTCGTCAGTGGAGGGCCTCACTGTGTAATCCAGTGTGGCCTTGAACAGAAGTATGCAGCCCAAACTGGCCTCAAACACACAGTGATCCTCTTGCCTCAGCCTCCCAAGTGCTGAGATTACAGACATGTGCCACCATACACATTAGCTTATGCTCTAATTTTTAAATAGTCTTCTGTGCTATTCTAACCTTTACTAATTAACTATTCTAACCTTTACTAATTAAAATTTTAAAAATAATGTATCACATGAGAAGTTTTCAAAATGTGTGTGTGTAAGCGAATCCACATTCTAGGTAAGCACTGTATCATAGAGTTAAAAGCCACTCCACAGATTTCCTATATAAAGATTAAACAAGACAATTTTCCTAATGATATTTTATTATTCTTAGTATTCTAATGATTTTTACAGAAAAATCAAAATACCACTATAAAAGAACAGGCAAACTCCAGGTCCTAAAAACAAAGAAAGTTGTTTCCAAACAATACTACCGTTAGAGATAAAAATAATACAATTATTTGGGTAGGAGCAATTTTTAAGATTGCTCTGCACATCAAATAAGTTTGTCAAAGGCTCTGAAAAGTCCTGCAGAATTGAAGTACATTCAGTTTGTCTAACCTGTGGCAAAGACCAGTAATTAAGACTGTCAACACAGAGAAGGCAGGTTGAACTCAGCTCTTGTCTAAGCCCTCATTTGATAAGTATCCTTTTCCTCACTATTTTGATGATTTAAATTGAAGAAACAGTGATTTACTTTGAAGTGTTCTTTGGGGGTCACAATGTCTTCTGAGTTCTGCTGATATGCAATGTTATGTTTGAGGAATATGATGCTGAAAGTCTTTAGTGAGTTAATTTTCTCAGAAGGAATAATGGAAAGCGTCATCGTCTATAATATCAAAGCACCACAAACTTTCAACATCACACATTGATTTAATTGTTATTTTGAGAACTTGTTCAAAGTTAGCAATGACATTTTACATTTTTCCTTCATTCAAGACAATGTCTAAGGTTGTTCAATCGCCTATAAGGACATTATAAGCATTTCTATAATAATTCAAAGCATTTTCTTCTTATATTGTTGAGTTAAAAATATTCTAATTATTAGAAAAGTTCATCTGATTTTGAATTTTGAAAAAGACCTAAAAATAATTTGTCCTTATAGTAAATATCAAGGCTATTAATTCGTCTTTCCAGAATTCCCTTCTGATACATTCTTTCTGGGGTTTAGAGGCAGCCCATCCTTCTGGCCTCCCACACACTTGACCCAGGATTGGCCCAGAGAGTGCCCTACGTCAGACCTTCCAGCAGCTTCCCAGGGTGAAGAACATCACTGGAGGGTGGACAGAGAACACTTTCTTTGCACAGCCACTGGTATAGAGGCCCTGAGCTTCTGCTGGCAGTGGTCCTACCCACAAACAGAAAAACTATGGCAACAGGAGAGAATAAAGATAATCTGTTAGAAAATTAAACAAAAGTAAAGCCAGCCAAAATATTTTCACTTTGCTTCTTGAGCAGTTACAGTTGAAATTCATTTTTCTTGCAACTAAAAGTGATGTGTTGCTCACAATAAGAAAGCAAGTGTGTGATAATTCCACACTGCTAATGGGAAATTTTTGTCTAGCAATTATTGGGAGTTAATTCATTCTAGTGATGCTGGCTGCAGCTTTAAAATGTCTCTTAATTGTATATACATAACAAAGTATAAAAGAAAACACATAATTTCTTATAAAGAAAAAAATTTTTCTGTATGCTAACACAACTTTGTTGATTGCCCAGGAAATTATATACCCTTCAGATTATTTCATGGGTATAAATGTTTTTGATGAAAAATATAAACTAGAACTCCATTGCCTCCAATCTCTATACATACCTACAGAGTACAATTCATAGCAGATGTGATTTATAAAAAAAATCAGGGTCTTGAATAGTGAGTTCATTACTGCTGGTCAGAGCACGGAGCACGGTACTTTGAAGATTCTTAGTTACTGCTCTAGATTTCAGTCTGTTGTGGGAAAAGATTATGGGTTGTTAGCAGCAGTAAAGTGACCAGTTGCTGTGTTGAATGATAATTGGGAATTGAAAAATTAGAAGTCCACCAAATTGTGCTAACAATGATGTTTTGAATTTCAGATATTCTAAAACACCAAAACCACTGTTAGAATTCTCCACTTACTATAACTTATCCCTTTACAAATAACTCCTATGTCATAGTTATGGTTTCAAAGTGTTTTTCATGACCTTACTCAATTCTTAAGACATTATTTTGAAAAAGGTTATTAATATTTGCATCTTACTGATGAAAAAATTAAAGTTCATAGACTTTTTTTTTTCTTTTTGAGACCAGGTTTCAGGACGCAGTGCAGGCAGGCTTCGAACTTATTTTGTAGCCCAGGCTGGCTTCAAACTCACAGTGATCCTCCTGCCTTGCCCTCCTAAGTCCTGAAATTACAGGCATGGGCCACCACACCCTGCCGTAGATGTTTATAATTGCTGAAGGTCACCTGGCTATCTAGTACAGCTGCAGTAGAAACACACGCCTTTCGTCTGAAACTCCTAAGCCAGT
Organism: Dolichotis patagonum; assembly: GCA_004027295.1. Taxonomy (NCBI): domain Eukaryota; kingdom Metazoa; phylum Chordata; class Mammalia; order Rodentia; family Caviidae; genus Dolichotis; species Dolichotis patagonum. Next base: position 86,303 of record PVJX010002484.1, on the reverse strand, counting down.
GGTGGCGAACCTGTGATATATCTGCTGCAGTAGGCACACAAGTTAAGTCCCCCCAGCAGCTGAGCATTCCGGTATAATTACAGTGTTGGCACTTTGTGACAAATAAATGGTTTGGGGTTATAGTTTGGGCAATGGTCTGTAAAAGTTTTGCTGTCACCATGCCTTTCCTAAAAGAATAGCCAGGAATCCATTTTCCAGAGGTTTTCATCTTATTTATCACATCAAACTATTATACTAATTTTTAATTCAAATATCTTTAAAACAAAACAAAAACTTTGACTTTTCTATTTTGCTGCTCCCTTCACTACTTTACTCCCCCACAGACCTGGTAGAACCCAGCTGAGGCTGCAGGGAAGAGTCTTGGTAAGGAGCTCTATTTCGCACGTTGTTTGCACTGCCTTTGGCATGCAGGGTCAGGCAAATGAGAGGCAACCACAAATCCCCTATTTGGCCACTTGTCCAAAGGGAAGGTGAAAAGGTTTAGTGGGAAAAGTTTGACATTTTATCCTAAAACAAATATTAGAGATTATCTGTGGAATTAAATGATCCATATGTACACAGTCTAGGGAATTAACTCTGTCTGAAATGGTGGATTATTGCAGAATTGAAACCAAGCCCTTAAGGCACACCTTTTACTTTGTTCTCTGTGTTTTTGTTACAATGAGCTTTTAGATTATTTTGCCTATTTTGATGACTGCTTTTCAGTATGTTCCTAGTCGGTATGTATTTGTGCACTGCTCTGGCTGGTTTGAACAATTTTTTAAACAGTATTCCCCTGATAGCCCTAGAAGCAGACAAGTATTACTTGAAGGGAAAAAGGAGGTTTCTATTAGATTCGAGAGTCACAAGTGAACAGAAGAAATTTGAGAAGTATAAAATACTCCACAGACTGCAAATCCTAAACCAAAACATGACTAACAAGGTTTTGACAATATATAAATTCCAATGGTTTTTCTCATATCTTTTTGTGTCACTTTTAGAGACACATTCTTTTTTTTTGTATATATGACTCACTTGTCAGGTACATGACATACTTGCAATTTTTACATTACAGTTTTTCCAAATGAAGCCATAGCTGAACACGAATCAGGAAAATTAAGCCAAATGGAAATAAGTATTATGTTGTCCTCACTACTTCTTGGTCTTTTGAAAGGTCAGGAAATTATTTTAATGATGGAATTATAACTAAGAGATGTATAAAAGCAGTAAGAGTATCTGCTTATTTTATCATTTGTTGCAATTACTTGATGTATTGATGGCAGGTTTGATAAATTCAGTTTGTCTTTATGACTTCGATTTGACAAGATGGTCACAAAACCAGCACAAAAAAGCAGCAAAGTCTCTAGAATGATGTGGGCGGGTAGGAAATCCACTAAAAGTCTGACTCATACATTTTGTGCCCAACAGACGCCAGAAACACATTCAAGCTCATATGTAGAAAATTTTACACCTTTTAAATGTCACAGAAACTAAAAATAAACTGCCTTCCTTACAACATAGTTTTCCACTGTGATGGATTTTCAACAATCATATTAAGTTCCATTTTGTAGTTTGAGGTAATTAAATGATCTGAAGAGGTGATATTTCCATGACTGTTTTTATGTCCACAGAACTGGATGCCCAATATCCTACAGCAGCACTTCGTGGCCTCCTGTGGTGGGCAGGGTGGAAGTTGTACTGTTGTATTATGTCTTTCTCTTACCAGCACTGCAGCCCTATTCTGGTAACAAAGAGCTGAGACCCTCAGCTGCATACACTCATTCTGAAATTGAGGAGTAAAATTTATATGCCAGTCAGTGATTAAGAGTAAATTCAGTGTAATGGGGTCAAGTATAAATAAAATAATACCCTGCCTGAGCAGTATCTAATACCAGGCAGGTGTGGTGTTTCTAGTTACTGCTGGGTAGGAGTCTAAGATTTATTGAAGACTCTTTGATGGACCATGAATCATTTTTTCATTTATTCCTTTCATTAATAAATGCTTTGGTTATAAAAGAGGTCTCTTTGCTGGTGAGGTGAATTCTAAGTCAGTTACTTAATTTCAGTTTGCATTAGGATTATGTAGAAGGTTTTTTAAAACACGTATTTCTAGGACCCACTCTCAAAGATTTTTATCCAGAATGTTCAATGCATTTCCCAAGCATACCTCGAAACCCCTCTTTTAAATTACTGTCCATGTGTAGCTTAAATAATTACTCCTCTAACTGGTAATAGGTGTTAGAAGACATGTGTCTCAGTATGTTATATGCAATTTGATCGGTTGCATGAATTCATTCCTGAAGTGATAGCAAAGCCTATTGATAACAATGTTAAGGTATAGGTGATCCAAGGTGGAAATATTCTAACTTACTTCAAAAGTCATTTCTGAGGCCATATATTTTTCATGGATCGCTCACTGTTGATTAACCCTGCAGTGAAAGCACCTTAACAAGGAAGACGAGAGCTTTGGAATTTGTTGTAGAATCTTATTTGTAACCATTCTACGCCCTGTGCAAAGAAGTTTGTTATAAAATAAAAACTAAAAAAGTAACAGTAATCTCAGTAACAGTAATCTCTTCAAGAAGAGACCTCATTTTGTAAGAGTCAAGAATCTTGAGAATCTGAACTAAAGTACACAAGCTAGTATCGCATTGTGATTGTTCTAAACAGTGCTCTGAGAGCCAAGTCAAAGGATGTTACTGATCCTAAAAACTGAGTTAATGCTCATGGAGTAGTCAGTATAGTGGGAGCCTCCCTGACCTATTTAAACACAGTAATATGTGCATTAAATGAACACTGGTACATGTCTCACTCACATTTTTAAATATGTACTATATTGGTTGTAGTGGCTATACAGATTTTGCATTAAATTGTTTGTATATTATATCACTGTGGTGAACACTCAAGAAAATATGTGAGAAATTTAATTGCTAGTATAATTTAGAAACAGTTAATATGAGTAATTTGTGAGATGTGGTGCAACAAAATCATTTCATGTATGTTATTTGAGACATTCTAGGACTAGAACAAGAGTTTCTAAATTAGCTTCAGGTTTTCCTGCCTACAGATGAATAATATAACTAAATATTACTTCTTATTGCTACTTCCCATATAAAATATTTATACTATGCAGATTTTCATGTTCAAATATTTCTTTTTAAATTAATTTAATAAATTTTTTTTCCTTTAAAACTCCTGATTGCCTCTTATAAAATGATGCAATGGGTACAGGTCATTTCACCAGAGATGAAGAACATAAACAAAAATTTGTTGAGAGGAAAGTGAAGGATATTGTACACAATTTCAATTCCAGTCTGACCAGAAATTGGTATAGCAGAGAGAGCTAAGCAAACAGTGAACTCCATTTAATTCTGGAGACAAGAAAGTAAAAATGTGAAGTAATTCTTCAGTTTATTTATTTTGATTTCATAGAAACTGTAATTCAAGGACCGTGAACATGAAAATTATGACATTCTTTCTCTATACATTTAATAATGAAAATTATTATTCTGCAAGAAATAAAGGCAACTGTTCAACCCTTGCTTACTTTAGAAGTAATTTGAGATCCTGGTTTTTCAAAATGTCACTTTAATAATCACTTAATTCACTGTATAATATAAATTCTGAATAGGATACTAGATTGTCAATTCCTTGAAAAATAGTATCATGTATCAATCAGAATTCATCATTGTGTCCTGCATTTAACAAAGGTTTAACAAATCTGTGTTAATATTCTGGTGATATTCGCAGTAGGCAGGCTACTGGGCAAAGTCAGTGTTTCATATTCAACCAACTACCTGATTTCTAGTGTGCACTTTCATCATTTGTAAAATGAAAGAATAAGAATAAACAGCCTCTAAAGTCCTTTACTTCTAAAATCACATTCTACATAATCAAATGCTGCACAGAACTATTGCACCCAACACAAAAATACGGTATAAATTCAGACAGTATAAATTGCAAAATTCTGTGTCACATCTGACATAGGTTCTTCTTTTCTGTATTTGCACTGCATCCAGTCTTCTAACTCATCCAGACCTCCAGTCTCAGCTCTAATTCTCTATGTTTTTTGTTCTACGCAGCTCGGAACTCTTGGAAACTCATTTAGTCCCATATTGCCAAAGTGCCCTTCAGTGCCTTACAACTGGATCCATCCAGGGATCCCTGGTTTTTTTTTTTTTTAGCTCAGGCATCACAATGCTGACAGCTGTTGGAAGAAGTTACATTGACCTGCGTAATGCTGCTGCTGCAGGTGTTTGACCAAGATGCTCAGATGAGCCTATGATACCAGTCACAGATCTTTCTACATGCTCCTCTCCTTTAACACCTTGGCTATGTCTGACCTCTATCACAGTAAGCTAGTTCTCTTCCTTAGAACAGGTGATCTAGCCTTCTCATTGGCAGATAAATCCAACACAGCCTTGCTTAATTTCCTACTCTCCCACCAATAAATCCAGCCTTGTGTGTTTTTCTCTTACTTCTGAGAAAAATGTCTCACTGTTCATTCACTATGCTTTATTTGAAATATATCATGAAATCTAGTTGAGTCCACACTCTTAAATAACCCCTAAACTATCATCTCCCTCCCTGCTTATACATTGTTAGGGTGGATGATATTTCTCCCCTTTATTCTTTGTTGTAGCTTACTGTTCTTTGGTACTGCCAGGGTTAACTAATGAGACCAATTTTCACATTGTTGCACAGTCAACATGCCAGTTCTAAACTCCTGATTCTTCACCTGGAAATCATTTAAGGTGCTCACTGTGTAAAGAATAAACCTTTAAGGATTGTAGAGAGCCTTCTCCATGATAAGGACTTACTTACATTTAATTGCAAATTTGTCTGCATAAAGACTAGTTATCACATATTTCAAGAGGGAAAATGAAGAACTTATGTCAGTTTGGAGTCTCTCCTCTTAAATCATCTCAATGGCACCTTCTTATTCCATCCGACTAAATGTAGCTTATAATCAAATCCTAGAAGGTCCCATCTTTCCATCTCCCAAAGGATCATGTGCTTACATTGTAATCATTCTCAGGGCAAGAATCTGGTCTATTTCATCTTCACAGACTCCCTGTGGACTGAAAAACAGATGAATGAATGAATGAATGAATGAATGCCATTTCATGTGTAACTACTTCAACACATTTTCACTTTGGCACTAGTAGGGAGTTAGTATGACACAGAAGCGAGGACACTGAATTAGTTATTTTACCTTTCAGCTAGGCATCTGATTATCAGTTGCCTCATATAGAAAATGAGAATATTATCAGCTCTGCCCTAACTGTTCAAACAGGAAGATAGAAATGAAAATTCTATACAAATGTCAGTTATATATGAGTAGGACATCATTTCATTCTCCTCTGAATTAATTATTTTGTATGATCGATTTGACACACAGTACCAATTAGTTTATGGACTTCCAACTCTCTAATCTATATCATGAAATCTGACCAATATTTTCAAAGTGTTTTTATTTCAAGAGTGGGTTTCTGGGCTAGCCTTCACATCTATGTAACTGTCTATGCTATAACTTTTTTTTCCATGCACACATTACATGTGCATATAACATCCCCCATATTTCTTTGTCTAATTACCAGTTACTTTGAGACTGTGCTTTAGTTTCTGGGAATTTTGTTTTGGTTTGATTTTTTATTGTATTTTGTTTTTTGTTTTTGCTTTGTCCTGCTTCCAACTGTAATAATCAACTGCAGTAAGGCAGAAGAGGAATTACTCATACTAGCAACAAACCTTTACACTTAATTACGCTTGACAATTAATCAAGAGAAAGAGTCAGAGCAAGGTTGCTTTCACCTGCATAGGTTCCAGTGCTATGGCTTTCCCTCGGCCCTGTCTGTTGTGTTCCAATGGACACTGTGGGGGACACTGAGATGGGTACCCTGGTTCCTCTTCACAGAAGGATTTATTGCTCAGCTGTGAGGGGTGCACCTTGCCCATGGCGGCCTGTGATATAAGACCTCTCTAATGGGAAGAGGTCACCCCAGAGCTTCATGTTTTCTTGGTTTCATGTTTTTCTAGGCTGAACTGCAATTAAGTTTCTTTGGTTATCTGTTCCTGCTCCCTCCATCCTCTTTTCATTAGTGGCTGTTGATCTGCAATGAATATTCTGCACACCAAAATCACTGTTTCTGAAGAATCTTACCTGCAATAGAGTTTGTTCTAAAACAGCGTCTATGGGTAGGAATTTAGCTCAGTGGCATAAGTGCTTGCCTGGCAAGCATGAGATCAAGAGTTTGATCCCCAGCACCAAATAAATAAATAAATAAATAAATAAATAAATTTATACTAAAACAGCATATACCTGCTTCCTCTGATATTAAACCCACTGCTGAATCCATTGACAGCATCTTTTAGGCATGGATCTCTCTTTATTCCCATAAGAAATGAAGATTTTGCTTGAGAAAATTCCTCTAGTGTTCAGTACTGGGCTTAACACCTTGATTTTTCAGAGAGTCCCTCATGCCCTGGAGAATAATCCTTTCAACTTGCTCAGGCTAGCAACACAAGCTAACAAAAGCAGGTTTCTGCAGGTAATTTTTGCTTTCTACTCTTTACTTGCAACTTCCTCTATTCAAAAAATTCCAAGTCTTTTTAGTAGCCTGGAAGATTTAGTTTGTAAGAAAGGAAAATATAATGAGAATAAAAGATGCATTGAGTTTTTAATAAATTATCCTGGAGTTTGAAGTAGGATATCAGTATGATTTCCTTGCTTTATAAAAAGAGAATACTGACTAGAGGTTGGGGGTCGAGTGGGTGGAATGGGGGAGACAAGGAAGTCAGACATGGAGCTCCACAGTAGCCTAGGAGAGAGCTGAGTTTAGGCTCAACCACAGCAGTAATGGGCATTCAGATTTGATTGCTAAATACGGATGATCATGCAGAGTGAGTGGACAGGTTTTAGAATCTGAAAAGGGGGAGAAAATCAAACATTACTAAAGAGACTATTCTGAGCTGATGGAAAACTGATAGTTAACAGAAATAGAGACACAGAAACTAGAGCCATTTTGAGAGGGAAGAGAGTGAGTTTAGTAATGTATTAGACATCTTTCATAATTCTGAGATATAATATCCGGTGCCCTCTATTTAAAAGGCAAGAGGTGTTAATCTAGGGCCGGACAACTCCAAGGCTGAGCCATCAGGGTTGGAGAAAGTGAGAACGCAGTTGCTTCACTCATGGCAGTGGGGAGGCAGAGCATTTGAGAGTGCCAGACAGGAAGGGGTAAGAAACGGAGACATAAACCCCAAGGCCATTCCTCTATGACCCATGGATTCACACCTGCAAATGTGCTCCACCAATGCCTAGGGCAGATCCCAAAGCCAAGCAAGTTGAAACTTCATCCTAATTGCAGTGGGGAAAGGGCAAAAATTATAGTTGGCAGTGGGGAAACAATTGGATGGGTAGAAGATAAAATGAGTGTCAGAATTACCCAAAGAGATATACTGCTGAATCATACAAGCTGTCTTCTTTCCTTCTCTCCTTCTCTCCATCTCTCTCTGTTTTTCTCCCTTTCTCTCTCTGCTTCTCTCTGTCTCTCTCTCTCCCTCTCTCTCTCTCTCTGTCTCTCTCTGCTCATATTACTAAGAATAAACCCATGACTGTATGCATGCTAGGCAAATGCTCTACCACTGAGCAACACCCCAGTTCCAGACTTGCTTCTTTAAAGCCAATAATGTAGAGAAGGAGTTTTTTGTTTTTGTTTTTGTTTTTTTTTTAATCAGAAAATGTCACAGCTGGCGTATGAAATCAGTTGATATCCAGCTTTCTCTATAGCTTTCGCTGATAAATAGGCAGAATACAAGAAGTGTCCAGAAAAGGAGCTGAAAGAAGAACAAATTAAGCAGACAGGACCTCTAAAAACAAAACAAGTAGATAATCAGACAACATCAAACTTTGGATGTTGAATGTCCCCAGGGACCACGCACCCAAAGAATTCAGCTTCAGGTGGTGCTGCAGGGAGTGGTGGGACCTAATGGGAGGTCTTTAGGCCACACGAGGCATGTTGCTAATAGAGATGGTGGGCCCTGGCTTTTATTTACTTTGCTCTCTTTTGCTATCTGCTATAAGGTGGGTGGTTTTGCCCTGCTACACCATACTGCCATGAAATCTCTGTCTTCACTTCCCAAAACTGCTGGACCACTCATAGACTGGAACGGTCCAGCTGTGGCGCTAAGATGAACCTGTTCTCTCTGTAAGCCATTTCCACAGTTATGTCTCACCGTGATGACTTACAGAGATAAGTAGAAGACTAAGAACTGATTTCTCTTTTTTTAGCTCTTGGAAGAAAAGGAAAGAAAACACTCCAAATAAAGTGATGACACTCATTGTTTTCTAACTTATTTTCTTCTCTCTGGAGAAGAGAGAACTGATAAATATTCTGTTTCATTGTGATTTGGGATCAGATTAAGCTAGAGGAATGGAATTCTGTAATTCTTTGACTTCATTACATTAATGAAAGGAGAAAGCTTTTGACCCCAAATGAAAAATTTCTTTCTTGTCATTTAAATATTAGCCATTAAATATCTGCTTCCAGGAATCTGAAGTAAAAACTCCAAATCTTTTGGAAATATTGTAAAACATACTTTTTATGCTCAGTATGTCTTTTACTTAGACACAGCATATAATTCAGTAATTTCCACCTAAAATACTGTTATGCATCATGTATAATATAAGTGCTATTTTAAATACAATATTTGAGAAAAAGTTTTGGATTGTTACAGTATTTTAAAACCTAATATTAATTGAGCAATTAGGTGTCACTTGATTGTTTTTTCCTGCCTTGTATTTATCATATCTAATCTTGGAGAGAGATATAATTATTGTGCCTATTTTACAGATGAGGGGTAAAAAAGCAAGACATTTTAACTATTTCTTTGGAAGTCACATGGCTCAAAAATGTGGAAGGTAGGACTGAAAGGTAAAACTGTCTGATTCCTAAACTTTTTATTTTTATTTGCTGGTGCTGGGTATTGAATCCAGAGCCTCATGGGAAATGCTCTACCATTGAACTATAACCCCGGCTCCTAACTTGAAAACTTTTTATCTTGACTACATATTATGCTATCTTCTCTCCATATCACTATTCCCTAAATTCAGACATTTTAATATAGATTAGGTTCAAGCTCAATGGTGCATGCTTGTGATCACAGCACTCAAGAGGTAGAGGCAGAATGGATCACCATGAGTTTGAGGTCAGCCTGGGATACATAGTGAGTCCAAGGACAGCCTGAACTACATAATGAGACTCTGTCTCAAAGAAAATTATATAGATATACAGATAAATAGATGATAGATAGATAGATAGATAAGGGAAAGTGCCAGAGTAAATTGTGAAATAAAGGTGTCAGTTATTTGTCATGATTGTTGAAAATTAATGCAAATGAAAGAATGATTTAAGAAATGTTCATAATTTATGGCTTCCAAAATGCAGCAAGTTTTAGTAAAACTATTTTTTAAGAAATGTGCATGATTTTGTGACATAACAAGAATTGACTCAATTAAAAAATGTGTTTTTTAAAAGAAAAGGTACAAAATCATGAATACAGAGGATAAGTTTTAGGAATGTGTTAAAGAGCAATTGATTTACAATTTTTAGAAAAATTCCTTAAGCCATTTGATCTTTACTCTAGTCAAGTTTAACCTGAATTATTTGGCATGTTATTCTTGTGATTCACCTGAATCTTACTTTTTCCATAGAAATACATTTTGGCCAGGATATGTATTAGAATAGGATAAATTATAGCTACAATAATACTTACTGTTTATAGAGAATTTTTTTATTTTTATGTTATTTAAAAATTACTTTTGATAGTTAAATTTGTTTCTTTTTAAAAGATAATATATAATTGTACACCTATACGAGATATACAGTGATGATTCAATTCATGTATGCAAAATACAGTGATCAAATAAGAATTACTACTTCCGTTTACTTCAACATTTCATAAAAGGCAGTTCTGAAGGAATTGAACCTCATGTTTAAATAGCCCTTCCTGTTTCGTTTGTACACCATTTTGAATAATAGAAAATTGTTAAAAACAGCAGAATTTTAATATTTACAGTTTCCTAAATAAATAAATAAATAAATAAATAAATATTTGACTAAATTCAGTCCAAAACTGTGGCACAATACTTGTGATATATGTCCTCTATGTCAATGGAAACACATTGGAGAACATACTTTGGAGTTGAAAACTGTCTTAGCTTTAGTAATATAAGACTTTTTTAATTTTTTGCAAAGACTACACTGCCCATATTTTAAAAACAGATTGAGTTAGTTCCTGATCTATTGGCACTGTGAGTGGGTGGGGGTGTTCCACGCCATGGAGGTATTTGAAATCCAGGTTGCTGAAGACTGCCATTTTTGCAATAAAGCATTGATATCCATTCATGTGGTAGAGGGCAGGAAGAAAGCCATAAGGATTTCGAATGAGATATTTCAATGAACTGTGCAATTAGCTGTGTACATCAGTTTTCACTTTCCATCAACTAGAACCCAGCTATAAGGACACTTCTTACTGCAAAGGGAAAGAAAATGGTTATTGGTGTATTTACAGCACAATGCTTTGAGTCCCAACATTTTCATTTTTACTTATTTCCTGGTGGTGTGTGTGTGTGTGTGTGTGCATGTGCATACAGTTTTAGGGTTGAATTTGGAGCCTTTGCATAAAATTGTGTATCCAGGCCTTTTTAGTTTTACTTAGTTTTAGACAAGGTCTCACTGAATCACATAGTTGTCCAGGCTGGGCTCGGATTTGTAATCCTCCTACTTCAGCCTCTCAGAGCGCTATAATTACAGGCAAGCACTACCACACCAGGCTACTTCCTGTTACCTTGGACATACCTTTTAAACATTTTGAGCCTCAGTTTCTTCATATTTTATGTTTTAGTTAAAAGAATTAAATGTAATTTGTCTATTGTGTATTTGGCTAGTATTTGGAAAAAGAAATATTCAGAAAATGGTACCTATTTTCTTTTTGTGAGAAGATTCTCAGGTACTTTGCTTTAGATAGTATGGTAACAGTTATCAGAGCTGGGTGGGTATGATCTGGGATTAGAAGCTAATAGATAAATTCTTAAGAACAGGTTAAACTTTAATACAAGATAATCAATATGCTTGCAGCCATATGTGGTCATGGCAAGTATCTAGCTTTTGCAAGACTGGAAACATTTTAAGGGCCAATGAGTGCCAGAAGAGGAATTTGCTGATAATGAGTGGTTCTCACCTGTGTTGTAGGGAAGAAAGGTATACAGTGTGAGAACTGTAGGTTTTGCTACATTAGGGTCTGGCTATTACTGCCTTGAAAGCTACTATTACAAGGAGGGAAACCTTTGCTTGAGAAAGAAGCGAACACTATTCCAAGTCTTTTTTGATTTCCTTCAATTAATGTGATCTACCCTGCCTGTGAATCCCTAGATACTTTCTATATAACGATGTTTCACTCAGTTACACATATGCACTCGTGCCTTTATACACACATTTGGACATTTCATGGCATTCAAAAATATGTACAACCATTTGGAGTTCTGTGTGAACACAGAGGGAGTCAAATTTGCAAAGACATTTTGATAGTGGATGAAGGTGAAGAATGGAGGTAGAAGGAGAATAAAAAGAACAATTGATAAGGTGACTTCTGAGGCTGGGAAGATGGGATATATTGGAGGAAAATATTTAAGTGGTACCCATAGTACTTCAAGATTGCTAATTATGTTCTTATTTTTAGCCCCAGGTAGATACAGCCAACATCATAACTTCCTATTAAATTCGTGGCTTATTTTGCTTCATTTTCGAGACAGAGCGTCTCTTAAAATTCACATACACAGATATGCAGCACACACACAATAGCTATGTATTTCAAGGATGCTAATGACATTGACTTCTTATTCATTTAAAATTAAAGTTAAATAATAGATGAAAAAGTGACAATGGTGACAGTAACAAAACTGAAACTCATGCCACAAGGAAAAGGTGCTTGCCATTTGAAGTGGAATAGAAACTCTGTGGCTAATGGGACCATGCTGTAACTCTCTTGAGCTCTGCTCCAGCTGCATACATCCCTGTGGAAAGTAGCAATTACCTTCAATCTCCCTGATCTGAAGTAATCCTTGCTACATGCATTCCTCATTGTGAGCGATGAGGCCCACTGTTTGCTGAGTCTAAAACCAAATGATCTTTCACAAGCAAAATTTAAACTTGAAATAGGATTCTCTGACTCCCAATTCTGAGTCTATTTTTTTCGTGTACTTTATACATTCCCAAATCAGGTTCAGACTGGCTACAGATGGTGCTGGTGCGTAATGAGAAGGGCTCAGAAGCTGCTCCAGGTCCCAAGGGAGGTTTCAGTAATGGAACTAACTATGTATTGCCCACCTGATATACTAGATTTGATTTTGGACTATTTGCCCAACTGTGTGTGTTTACTTCTCAGCACTGGAGGGCTTCTACTAGCTGCAGGCTGATTGAACATAGACTATGGCATAAGAAGGAATAGAATATTTTTCCCCCTGAATGCTGATGTAATCCCCTTTCTTTTACTGATCACTGAATAATATTTGCCATTGGAAACTGTTACAAATAATCTGATATTTGCAGTCATTAGTAAGAAAGAATTGCTTTGATCACAGGAAACAAAGTAAGCATTGTTTTTTGGATGACAATGTTTTAGAAGTTTGCGCCTAAAACTTGTACATTGAAGCCCCAACAAAGAAATGGCTAACATTTTTTAAAGCTGAAAATTACCTTGTTTCAGTAAATCAAAAGATTAATATTTAAGACCTCATAAATTTTGCCCACAGAGCATAGCCAAATATTATTATCTTAACGAAAACAAAAACCTCAACTCAGCAAATTAGTCAACAAAGACCACATTTAAATTGACATTTTAGTTTCTTAACTAATGGAATCATTTGTCATTGTACAAAAGCAGTTCATTATGAAAATAAATTAAGAATAAGTAAATTGTAGTCATAGCAATTATGATGAAATTATTAGTAATCGCATTTACTAGCATAAAAGTTTTTTGTATACTCTCATCAGTGGTTGTAAAATAATTTTGGAAATAAACATCAATGCTGTATCAAGGTTTTTTTTTAATTACAAAAAGAGTGGGGTAAACAGGGAAGAATGTTGCTAATTAAAAAAGGAAAAAATTGTTGTCCTTTCCCTTCGAATATACACAAATTCAACTGTGCTACTCTAAGATCAAAATGAAGGGGATGAGAAATTGCTCTACCACCTTAAATAGTAAAAAGAAAATTAGGAAGGAGAGACCAGCTCATGGAGTTTCTAAATAAGTGAAAAGGAAATTACATTTCTCTGGGTAAATATTTACTTCCTAAAGCGTGCCAACAAAAGCTACTATTTTAGAAATGAGACATGGCAGTAACTAACTAACTCCTACTTAGTTGATTTAATTGGAAATGTGCTGTTTTTCCTTTTAAGCCTTTGATTGAATTGTAGAATAAGAAATTTCAAGCCAATGCTCTAATTGCACTTGGGATCTGGTATCCTGTTTACATATATATTGATCTGTGAGATGGCTTCATAAGTATCAGTGTAGGCCATATTAAGAAGAAAATCTAACCCATTCTTACTGTAGCATACACTAATAAGACATGTTTGCTTCTATTTTTTTGGTTTTTTTTCTATATTTTAAAAGTAATTTTTGTATTTAACTATTTATTTTGTAGAGATAAGCATGTCTCTGACCTGAAACTTCAGTCAGCAAAGTTTTGAGCACAGAAATATAAAATAAAAAATCTATTTTTAAAAGTTCATAAAATGTAATTTATATGTTCAGATGCAG
>PVJX010002484.1:0-67500 GCA_004027295.1 Dolichotis patagonum | reverse complement strand
ACTGGGTGACATTATTGACCTCTTAAACAAAGCTGCTAAGGGAAATTAACTGTGATTCCACGAACCAAATGAGGAGAAAAACTAGACGACACAAACACTAAGGCAGAGTTACAAACAAAAACTTGTTACTTATCTGCTAATTAATGAACCAACTTATGTAGCTTCACTTATCCTGTTGGCATCTTGAGTTTGCAAGTGGAATCCATAAACAGTATTTGGAAGCTTTGAACATTTCATAAAAGTGTCCCTTATATCACCCCTGCATATTGTTATATGTGTGTGTTTGGGATAGTTAGAGACTTACTGTATAATCATGATGCAACTTGCACTTCCAAATCCACTGACCTAACAAGAGCTGATACTATGTGCCAGGTCTCTTGCCAGGAGTGTAATTTGCAGGCGTGAAGATGGGCCAGGTTATGGGCTTCCCCCTCATGCATTCTCCTGGACAGTGCACTTGCCTAGATCAATTTCCCTGCTTTGACTTCAAGGCTCACAATATGAAAGGCTTAAAGTACATACAGAATTATTTTTAAACATAGTTTCAAAAACTTACACAATTAGAAAGAGAAAAGTAATTTGATTCAAACCTTTGCCTACAACTACAATCTCCTCTGGATGATCATAAACTGATCGTGCTCTATCATACTGTGAAACAGCCACAAGGCGAGGGATTTTACACTTTCCATATAGATATTCTCTATTTTTTCAGTTGAGAACATTTCACAAGTCCCATGGTTTCATGGTTTCACTTCCTGTAGAGATAAGGAAATATGGTAGAGTGTAAGTAGGACAGGAAGAGCAAAAAGACTCACATTCCACTTCCTGATTTCTTTAGTATTTTTGTGCACGATTATGATAAAATTACCTACATAACATGGCCTGTGTAAAGTAAAATTCTTACTGCTTCATCTACTTTGATATAATTAGAGAGAAACCGCACATTGTATACTTCAAAAATTATTTTACTACACTTGATCTTAGCTAAAAGGATGAGAAACTATTCAAATATCATTTTAAAGGAAAAATAGATCAGGATCTGCATCCTAATAAAGTATCTCATTTTCATCAGGCAGTTACACACAGCCCGCATATTCCTGTGAACTATCTCATTTAATTCTCACATAGCCCTATGAGAGATGCACTAGTTTTTATTTTGCATATATAGAAGCTGAGTCTTTGAAAACTTCAGTGACTGGTTGAAAATTTACACAGTAAGTACTAGATTTGAAGTCCAAAACCCCATAAGGTTGGATTTGTAGCCCAGAGTCTTAACTCTGGTGGTCTATACACTCTGCAGATAAGGAAGAGAAATTGTGAGACCATAGGAAGAATAAATTTGACCTGTGTGTCCACCAAGTGTACCTCTAGTAGCTAGTAGTTGTGTTGCATGGAACCAATCAGAGACCTTCTCATTCTTAAATTATTATTAATGCTGGCTGTTTAATACATAGTTATTGCAAAATTAGAAGAGGACAAAATGAAATAATATCTAAAAGCAGTTAGCAAAACGTCTTAATCATTTTGTGTGTGGCTTTAATTGTTAATAACGAATGATATCAGATTTAAGACTCACCTGTGTGAAAACGCACTCAAAATTTATCAAATGAGAGCTTTCTATCTGACCCTATGTAGGTGCTGAGATTAAGAAATAAATCTGCCATCAAGAGCTCACTTTCTGGTGATATAACTAGGACATACCTTCAGATTGACTCTGAGTTAATGATATCATTTCTTAATTACTCTGGGGAGTGACTTACATGCAGTCAATAATAAATAACTGACTTTTTGTTGAGAGGATGGGATACTTAGGAGTTTCTTCAGTCTTCCAGGACTTAGATTCCTCTGTAATGTCTACCAAGACATGCATTAAACAGATTTCAATACATTGAACACTCCTTTCCTTTTCAATATAGAAAGGCAAGAAAGGTTGGAAATATCATACACCATTCATCTCTGCCACACTACCTTTTTGGGTTTTCTAATTCTATTTATAATTATGCTAAAGATAAAATGATCTAATTTTTATCTGCTTCATATATTTGGCAGAATTTCTATGAGATGGAAAGATAAGGTAATTTTACTTTGAAAATGAGCATAAGCACAGGTAATAATAAAAATTTATGAAATGTGGAAAGAGTTCCAGAAATGTATATGTTATTTGACAATCAAAATATATGTTAGATCAATTAAAATGACTATCATCCTAACAGAACCATGGTAGCCTTCCTGGTCCTTCTTACTGAGTATTCCGGTTGGCTATAATTATCAGCATGGAAGAGCTTTAGCTCTGGCTGGTGATATCCCCCGCGGTTGAACTGTTTCCTCTTTGCTCCCATTTCATATAATCCAGCGAGGCTACAGTGTAAAAATGTCCACTCTGTAATTAAGAAAATAATAACAATAATATTTGAAAAGCAAAATAAGTAAGCTCAAGGAGAAAACTCTTATTTTAAAGGAGATTATGAGGATTTAATATCTGTAACTAATCATACAAACCAGCTATGTTAATATTTGCGGTAACAAAATAGCATTGCTAAAACACCCAAATTTTTAAAAAATTTAAAATTCAAATGTCAGCTAATGAAGGTTAAGAAGTGGAAGCAGAGAGATAATGGCTGAATATTTTTATTTTTATGCTTATCTTCTTTGATCATTCATTAATGTAAATTTCACAACTGTTAAAAATTATCTTTATAATATTACATGTGATAGTTTTGTTAATCCTGTTTTTTTGTAATATACTAAAATCTTCAATAAGTTGCCATTCTCTACCTCATATACTCACTTTCCAAACATTTTGGCATTTTCTTTATGGAAAAATAAATTTTATCTATTTACCTATATGTTTTATTGATGATTTAAATTTTTTCTATTCTTTTACTACCATCTAAAATTCAGAATGATGAATGTTTAGCTTACTTTCCTAACAACTAATTTATTTTTAAAATGTATTTTTGATTTACATAAAAACAGTCTCCAAATAAAAAATATAAATTATAACTACAAATTGCAAAGTTAAATCCTTCAAATTCACACCTTTTTTCCCATAACAACCATTAATTTTTTGCTTCCTTAAACCTGCCAAGATGTCATCTTTGATTTTTCTATACTTTTTTAACTCCACCACAGAATGTTTTGCATTATTCCACGCCTTTCTAGTTTCAACTTCAAGTCTTCTACATGGGTTAGGAACAGTCCTTTTGAAGCCATTCCAGAGGTGATTGCCATAAATCCTTCAGTTAATTTGAAAATTTTACTGAAAGTGATCTTTCTCTCTCCTTCCAAAATAATGTCTTTTCTCTTACCTATTTATGATTTCATGGTCTTTCAAGGTGCACCCATACAATTTTGCAATATTCATTCATTTATTGATCCATTCATTCAATAAATATTTATCAGGTAATGTCTTTCATGTGCCTTCAAACACTGTACTATCAAAATATCTCACAGGGAAGGGAAATTCCATCATGGATTAGGATAGCAAAGGCAATTTTGGGTTAAGTATTGGCACTTATATAGAAGGGAAAACTCAGAGGCAAAAGGAGCTCTCCCAGGAACAGGTCATCTCTAAATTAAAGAGTAAGGCAAAGGGCTGGGGATTTAGCTCAGTGGCATAAGTGCCTGCCTTGCAAGCACGCAGTCATGAGTTCGATCCCCAGTACCAAAAAAACAAAAAAGAGTAAGGCAAAATAAATAAAGCAAAGGGCAGATGTGCTTGTTTGGGATGCAGATCCAGAAGAAGGAACAGCAAGTGTAAAGACCAAGTAGAAGCAGGGCACATCTATGGAACTACAGTAAGGTTGTAGTTTATGATATAGTTGTAGCATAAAATACTGGAAAAGGAATGGGGAAGAAGAGAGGAAACCGCATATGATAAAAAATTAGGCTGGTGAAAGAGTGAGAAGCGTAACGATGAAGTTTTGAACATATTAGGAAATTCAGATAACATGCTGAGAAGAATGGCATTCAGTGCTAATCTTTAGGCAGGTAGGATTTGAAAGTTACAAAAGCACTTTGGTTACTCTAAACTGAAGAAATGGTAGAAGTAGGAAAATTCATTGCAGGGTAGTTGCCTGAGTTCAGCTGTGTGGTGAAGGGAGGAAAAAGGATGATAGTGGTATAGTTTACAACACATTTGGCTTCCCAGCTTGGACCACTGGGCAAATGGTGGCACACATTTCTCGAAACAGATTAATTCAGGAGGAAATGTTGGTGTGCAGGAGTGGTGGAGGTGAGATCAGTATTGGAAAGACCTACTTGGAGATGTCTGTGAGAGCTCTGAGCTCCAAGACAGGGATTGTTAGCCAGTCACTAGTTTGGGTAATCAGAATATTAGTGATTTTGAAAAGAGTAGTGAAATAGTAGACTAGGAAAACTACACAGAAACGGCCAAAGACAGAGTCTTGATCAGTTTATATACATTCATATGTAATGATTGTTCAATTATCACTGAAATTTTGGGCACTTATTCACTCTTAAAGTATTTTATTATGATTTCTTATAAAATAATATAATAAATAAAAATAATGTATGATCATTTTGGAAAATTTGGAAAGCAATTGTAAAAGTAAGTTTTCCGTCTCTTTATCAAAATATCTGAGATATTTAACTAAAAAAGTAAAAAGGTATGTGCTAGCTCATTATTCTGAAAATTCTAGAATATGATCAAGTGGCTCCATAGCTTTGGGCCTTTGATGAAACAGTATACCATAGTAGGGGTGTATGTTGGAGATATAAAGTCACAAGCCAAAGAGTAAAACGAGAAAAAGAGAAAGAGGCCAAGGTCTCATAATACCCTTCAAGAACATGGTCTCAGTGACTTAAGAACCTCTCATGGGCTTTAATGCCTATTCTGGAGACCACACTTTTAATGCAAGTACCTTTGATGAACATTCAGCCTTCAAAATATAGCAACAAGTTAAAAGGAGAAAATAAAATCCAACAATAAGTCAGTAGCATTGCAGTATAAATTTTGTGAAATCAGTTACTTTTGTCAGTTTTTCTGTTGTTGAACCTCTAAGGCCTAGAACAGTGTCTGATACATAGTAGACCTTTAATAAATGTTGTTGATAATTAAAGGGTATGATGGCTCCAACTTTCATGGTACTTGCTTAAGAAATTACTTAAAAATTCAAGTCAGAAATACTTCTTGTCCCCACAAACATCTATGGAATATGTCTGTATACTCTATGTACTTTGCCAGTCATTAACATTAGTTGGAAATAAAATATTAATGCTTTTTTCTTTAAAAATCCAGAGGTTTTTGAGAAAAATATGAGAGGACTATAAAAAGTAGTCAATGATCAGAGGCCTAAATAAAGTACAGGAACAAACCAGAATAAAATGTTCAGGTAGCCAATTAGCCTGGAATAATTTAGGTAGTAAGAGCTGCACATGTAAATATAACCAAAAGCCAGACAGTACAGAGTTTTCTAGACCCCAGTACTTGGATTGCCTTATGTGGGGGACAAAAAACAACTGGAGAGTCTGAAAAAAAGGAGAGACATAACTTGGGTTTTAAAAGTATCACTCTTTTTTTCTTTTGGTTTTCCTTTCATTTATTTTAAAAAGCTAAACAGAAAAAAGTATAGAAATGATACAGAATTTCAAAAAAGAAAAAGTAGGGAGTTAACATATATATAAATGTATGTATATATATATGTATATTCTAGATAACTATTCTACTAATCTCTCTTAGTTCATCAAAAAGAACAGTTGTGCTGTCATTGTTTGATTGATCACTTTCGTGTCTAGATTTTGTAACCTGAACAAGTTCTGAGATAACAATATGCAATATATTAACTAGTGTTAGAAGTATCTCTCTTCCATACTCAATTAAACATAAATTCTAGAAAGTCAAGAATAAAAACAGGAGCTTAGTTAGAAACTATTGGAAAATGCAAGAAGGAAGTCATTTGGATTAAGGGAACAATGATAAGGTAGGAGAAAACGTAGGGTTAGTAAGTATTTGTAAGTAAATCTGACAAACTTTTCCAGTAAACTACATAGGGGTCCTGGAAAAACAGGGTAAATGAAAGGCTTTTGAATGGGGCAACTGAAGAATGAAATTATCATTTAACAAGGTGGGAATTATTAGGGGAATGTTGGGAAAGGCTAGTGAAAAGTCAAGTTTGTTTAGGGACATGTTATATAATGAAGTTATGATTTGAGGAGTCTTCAAATAGATGGTATCTCCAGTCATGGAATAGAGAGCTTTACCTAAAAATTGATGGAAAAAAGGAGATCTAAAAAATGTCCCAAGTTTTCCCCAAGCATGTACAAATTAAGAAAATGAAAAAGATGCTGCAAAAGCGTTTGAGCCTTGAGTTGTGAGGTAGGGTGAACATTAACAATCAGAGAGATCAATGTGAAAATGCAGTTATGCACAGGAAAGGAAAAGTGATCATTCTAATAGACAATTACATTTGAGGCAATACAGAGGTCGAGAGAGATTTTGATGATCATGTGAAAATGGAAGGCTGACTGGAATAAATTGGAGATACTGGTCTTTCTTTTGAGAGGATTATTTTTATAAAGGAATGGAGTTATAGACTATTACCATAGTCCCATCTTACCATTTTGATTACTTAAGGTTTTTCTAGGACCTGTCACAGACTACCCCAGAATCAAAGTGGATTTAATGTCACTGGGTTAACTTACTAGAAACTCAGAAAATGTCCGAATTAGTCCTGATTAGTGAGCTGCTATTCTACTTCTAGAGACTTAAGAACTCTTGCAGAAGAATCAGCAGCTCTATTGTCAGCATTCCTATAGGTAGGTTAGTAAACATCACAGCAGGAAACAAAACGAATAGAAGGTTTTGCTGGAACAGACTTGAAAATGTGGTGTATCAGTTCTGCTCCCACTGGCAGTTAGACTTGATTGTGTCAACTTGATTGGCTTGGGAGCACCCAGAGGGAGGACTGGTGATACACACTTAGAGCTGTGTGTGGGTTAGTCATGGACACACGATCTGAAGTAGGATATCTAGGCTCTTGCCCTTTACTCTCTGATGCTGCTTGCCTGTTCAGCGTCCCTGTTGACATTAACTCAGCAGCCTTGATTCGCCGTGCCCTTCCATCATGGTGTTCCTGCCTTCGTGTCAATTTACCATGTACTGAATCCGCTGAAACCCTGAACTAAATTGAATCTCCCCTCCTTCATATTGAGACTATTGGTTATTGTGTTTCAGCGAAGGGAAAGTGGACTAATATACTTTCATATCACTCACTAGCAACAAAACCACTCCTAAGTGTAACAGAGGCTGGGTCATTGTGTACACAGGAAGATTTAATGGGTTTGATAATTAGATAGTAGTCTGTTTCACACCCATAAGCACTATTAGCCCCACTTAGTATATAGGTTGTTATTTGCTGATGAATGAGATCTAGTAGGAAAAAAAAAAAAACTAATGACTTCCGGCAACAGAATAAAGTATCAGGAAGTACCTGGGGTGCAAAAGCAGAGGGGTTGGTATCATGTTTCACTGAAGCATGAGTAATTCATTCTTTGCATTCATAGGAACTTCGGAGTATAAGGCTAACATGTTTGGTGGTAGGAGTATAGAAAATGTGCTGAAAAGAATTCAGATTTCACAGTAAAACTGTACTTGAATAAATCATTAAATATTTCTATCTTTTATTAAAATGTTTCTGAGGCAGGATGAAAGAAGGAGTTTGGTTAAAGTTTTGTGTTTTAAAATTGTGTGTGCCAGTAAGTCAAGAAACTATATATAGAATACATGAAGCTAAATGATTCATGTGTCTTAATAAGCCAAAAGCAAAATTTATCACACTTTAACCACAGAAAAAATAATTCACATAAAGAAGGTAATAAATAATTGCTTCTCTCTTGGGCAATGATGTCTTTAAGGAAATAGACACTGGAACCCAATACTAAATGATGTCCTTGTAGTGTAAAAGATTATGTATTCTTTATAGCATGCTCAAAACTGAATTTTTTTGCTTTATTATTTTAAAACAATTTTTCAATTTATTTACTTATTTATTTTGCAGTTAAGAATAAGATTTATTGGACAGTAAGTCTATCCTAAGATGGTAAAAACCTATTCTTAATTGCTGAGAAATGGCACAGCTGTAGGCTACTGAGCCTTTACACGCCACCTAACATAGGACTGCGAACACATCCACTCCTACAGTTTTTTGGCTATTGCCACACTTTTTGTGTCAGTCCAAAGCTGAATAGCAACTGCTATTCAGGATTACTTCCTCATGCAGAGAAGTCACTGAAGCAATTGCTGTGTGCATACAAGAGCTATGATTGTTACTAGCAGAAAGGCGGCAGAAGTGCTTCAACTCACACTGCACAGTCCTTATAGATTATAAAGGAAAAGTTCCTCAGAGTATGCAGTATTAGAATTTTAAGTGTGCAAAGCACAGCATGAAACATATGAAAATGCCAAGGATAAGTACAAAGTACGCTGTGTAAAATATATGTAACAGATATTGACAAAAGTCATTACCAGCTATATCTACATATTCCATCTTACAATCTCACAAATCAAAGCTTTCAACCCCTGAACTCATATGGGACTCATGTGTTTTGACATATTTTTAATAAGGAAAAGAAACATCCTTTGGCATAATACCAGGTATCAGTTCACAGATTTTTATTGTAAGATTCCAAACTTTTGATAATTTGAGATATGCCAGTCATAAATTTTGGTACAACAAAGCATTCCTCTCACCAAATTCACAATGCAGAGATGGTAGATTTTCTTTATTTTAAAGAGAAAAAATAATTTAAAAAATGATACAGAATTTCATAACAATATAATAGGGAATTAGCAATGGTTAATATATTCATATTGTTATTATCAAACTAGTTGCTCAGATTACAAGATAGATGCATGCAAAATTGACCAAACAATGTAAGCACAAACCATTTTCTTCAATGAACTAAAAGAAATAAGTAGTATAATTATCTTTTCTATCTCATGTGTGTGTGTGTGTGTGTTTTCTTTACCTTTCCTTTTTTTCTCTGTTCCCTTATCCCCATTGTTTTAGGATAGTTGCCCTTCCTCTCATTCAATCTTTTTCATTAATGCCTTAGCTTGTCATTCTGACTGGTTATAATACAAGAAACACAGATGCTAACTAGTACAATAGTAGTGATATTCAGAATATTATCACAATGTTTCTTGAGTATGGTCCATAGAAATCAATGGTTGTTTGTATTTGTTTCCATGTATGAATGGAACATGAGTTACATTCAACTTCCATTCACCATAGTCATTACAGAATCCCATAGATTTACAGATCTTTCCTACTACTGGATAATTTTCAAAGTTCCAGAGATTTTGCTTGGGCTATCAACATGGGAATACATTTCATCATATTCAGTCACTGGCTTTGAGACATTATCATCAACTCTACTGCATCTTGGTTCCAGGACTTTTTTGGTGACTTTCTGGAACTGCTCTGTCAGCATCGCTGAGAACCCACCAAACTTAATGAAAGCTTCTTCTGGAATTCTCTGGCAAGTGATCATGGCATCCAAGAAGTCATAGAGACAGGGTATAAAGAACTTAGAATTCAAATGGGCATTTTCTGCTAGAGCATCGGCTGCCAGATCAAGGCGGCAGGACTAAGGTATTGCTGACACTGTGGCCGTCAGAGCTCTTGGTGGCCATACCCACACCGAGCTCAGGCATTGGCAGATGACGTGATCAGTATGTTGGCAACATGCTTCAGAGTTGGGACATACTACGTGTTGCTGTGATGATCCAGCACCAGATTGTAGGAAAGGTCTAGCTGGTAGCCTGAGCCCTGAAGTGACACAAAGAACTTGGAACACAGTTTCAGACAGCAAACAACCCAAGTTGAGCTGGTTATCACGGCCATTCTTGCCCTGGCTCCTCCTGCTTCCTCAACACAGCAACTATTCTAGCAAACTCCTGGCCCCTGGCAGATTGCCCTCACTATACTTGATTACAGCTTGCAAGCAGTGGACCTGGTTATTCTGGGCAAGATTGTCCAGGAGGAAGAAGGCAACCTCAGTGGCTTCTGGACAAAAGACCTGGTACAGGTGGTAATGCTCTGGTTCATGGTACAGCTGGTTTAGTTGCTTAAAACATGACATCCTACAGGCAGTGTAGCAGTAGCCCTGCAGCTTCAGGCCAACGTGAGTTGGTACACCACGACAGTGAGCTCCCTCTTGGAGATCTGTGCGTCGCTCATCCAGGCCACAGCTTTCACGATTACTGAGTGTGCTGCTTTCCAAGGCCAATTTTTATTTTAAAAATGAATATGAAAGGCGTGATCCTAAAAGCAAGCCTTTAATATAAAAGAGAAAGGTTTTTCATAGAGATTTTAAAATGTTAATCAATTCAAACAATATCAAGAAAACAAACAACTTTATCAAAAAAAATGGACAAAGGACCTGAATAGATAATTCTCAAAAAAGTCATACAAATAGCCTACTAGAATATGAAAAAATGTTCAGCAATGCCAAGCATCAGGGAAATGCATAGCTAATCACAGGAAATGTCATGTTAGAATGTTTTAATGAGAAAGAAGAAAGTTCTACACAGCAAAAGGAATCATTGTACACTCTTGATGTCAATGTAAACAACATTAATAGCTTAATTTCCTCCAAATATAGGAAAACCTAATTATCATATGATCTAGCAATCTCAATACTTACTCTATTTCCATAAGAAAGAATTATTTTCATTCATTTGTTCTTCGGTGCATGATTCCCCACAACCAATATGAAGAAACAATCTAAGTGTCCACTGACAGAAAAATGAATAAAGAAAATGTAGGGTACACATAAACACACATGGACATACAATGTAATATTATTTTGCTTCAAAAGAGGAGAACATCCTGTCTACTTGTGACAACATGTGTGCGAATGTGGAGTTCATTATCCTAAATGAAATAGACACAGAAAGACAAATTCTGTTTGGTCTCACTTATATGTGGAGTCTAGAAAGTTGAACTCATGGAAGCAGAAAGAATAAATCGTGTTCGCCAGGAGGCGATGAGGGTGGTAACCAGGGAGAAGTGGAGATATTAGGATTAGGCACTGGGCACAGAGCCTCAAGATGCAAAGTTCTTAGATGTATTGGACAGCATGATTACTATAGTTAATAATTTATACTTAAAGTCATTGAAAGAGTAGATCTTACATGCTTTCCGCATACAGGAAGAATTATGACTGTGTGAGGTGAGGGATAAGTGAATGAGCTTATGGCGGTAATCACTTTACAGTATATCCATATACCAAAAATCAAATATATATTTACGATTCCAAAAATCATATCTATACACATGCATGAATTCCAAAAATCACATACAAATTTTTCATCAATTATACTTGAGGAAAGCTAAAAAAAAATAATGGACCCAAACACAAAGATTTGACAATCTTCTCTATCCCCCCATCTACACCTAGTATTATGAAGAATTAGAATGCTTTGAGAAAAGCCGAGTAGGGAGGTGGAGTGTGGAACTATTTTAACAGCATTTCCAGGATTTTTCAGTGACTCATAGTTCTAGGCATTCATGTGAATTCCCAACTTGCGTTTTAAACTTTGCAATCATTTAAAAAGAGAATGCTTTCCAACTTTTCATGATAATGAGATTAAAAAACTTCCACATAGAGAGCTTTAAAATAGTGTTAGTTCTGCATTCCTTCTCCCCCACCCCTTCATATTGATGTACTCAATCGCATTGTAAGTGGAATTGCTTCTTGAATTTTAGAGAGGAAAAACAGTGAATGATAGATGTGGGATGCAGAACATCACTCGAACTTTTGGCCCATCTTCAGAAGGTGGCACCGTTACCTACATGTTACAATTTTACTTGATTGCCTTGCTTCGGTTTCCTCCCTCAGTATGTGTATCAGTCAGCTTTGCTATGTTAATAAGCATCCTTTTAATTTCAGTGGCTTAAGCATCAAACATTTTTCTTACTTACATTTACACGAATGTTGCAGGTCAACCAGTGTGATCTCTGCATATCTGTTCATTTTGGGACTCCTACTAAAAGATCCATTCTAACCCAAAAGCTCTAAGAAGCAAAATGTGACAGGCTGGCTTATAAATGCAAAATGAAGTTAATTGTTATGAGTAGTTACCATAATAAAGATTTTTCAGACAGCAAGAGACAGCAGGGGATTATTTTATAACACTTTTAGGAGGTGAAAAGTTTCATTTATAGTTATTAGAGAAATGTACATAAGTTATTAATTAGTTTTGCTTACATGGTCTGTTTTTATCTACTCAGGGATTCTGAAGTCTGTTTACCATTTTTACACTCCTAAACTGAAGCAACATATTTGTTTTAAAAACTTAGCTCAAATTGGACATTTGACAGGCCATCTCATGTTCTGCTGTTCCAAATATATCACAATCAGCCCAAAATCATAGAAAAAGGGCTTCTTGTCTCATAGTATACACCAAAAGTTTTATAGAAAAAAATTGGGAAAGAATGAATAAATAGCAGTGAATTAAAATCCAACATATTGCAGTATGAAAGAGGTATGAATATTATTTTTTCCAACTCAAGTGTACAAAATGTGTAACAATTTCTACCTTCTATAAGAAAATTTAACCTGGATATTGCAAGCCTCAGTCACTGAGCATAGAGGGATTTCTCTTCTTTTTTCCCTTGTTCTTTCCTCCCTGCCTCACTCTATTATGACACAGTTCTCAATCTTACACTATGGCAGTGTCCTGTGGAATACAGATGTCATTCATTTGTTCATAGAAGATGCTGCCAAGACGTCTGATTTATCGCACTCCTTAGGTTTTTCAAATATGCATCTTTTCTGCTAAACTATGAGCATGGATATTTTATGAATTGCATATGTTTCTTTTTGCCTACAAATACTAGGTAACTCCTCTCTTAAAGTCTTGCAACATCTCTGTTGGTTTCATCCAAAAAGAGTGCGAGGCATTCCTCTTCCCAAATCTTATCAAATTTGCAGATCTGGAAGCAATCCTGAATTTCTGCTCTATAACTACAGAGATGTAATCTCTGCCTTAGGATCCAGAGGATTCTTGGTATGCCTGTTTGAATTGTCTAAGGATAGATCATACAACAAAGTCATAAATCCAAGGAGTTTATTTGTGAAATGATAAAATTCCAATTGCTATGTGGGAAAAATAATGCAAGAAATAGAATAGTATGTAGAGTATCTCATTAACACAGTGGGAGGTGGAAGCTTTGTCTTATGCGGAAATACTGACAGTGAGTCCCACTGAGGGAATAATTGGGATATCCATGTGCTAGTTCTTGAGAAGTTCAGTTGCATACTCAGAAGAGATTGAAAAATACAAAATTAAACCAGTGACTGTCAACAGCTTCTGGGCAAGAGCTTTTGTAAGTAAAATAAAGAGGATTCATGAGCTAATTTTTCTTATTGCTCTGCTGTTTTCCCCAATCCTCGTACATGCCATGCTCAGATCCTGACACAGTGCAAATCAAGTTATCTGTGTCTGGAGAGGAAAAGTAAAAGCAAAGCAAAAGTGAAAAGAAAAACAGGTTAATATGTCAAGATTACATGTGTTGTAATCTCGTTATCCTACAGTGGTATGATGTGAAAGGATTATATATATGCTAGTCTAATTGATGAATAACAACCTAATTTCTCACTGGGATAACATAATATATATTTATTTTTTACTTATGGCACAAGAAAAGATAGGTGCACTGTGAGATGCAAGAAGTGGAGACTGCATACCAGGCAGAAACCCATGCCCTTTCCATATTGTGGCTCCATTTCTGGGCCTGCACATGTACCTCTATTAATTTCCTTAGGCGGAGAAATATCTGAAGGGTTGTCTATAAGAGACTTTTATGGACAAATATGAATTTGAGTAGACTTCTCTCCACATTCTATTTATCAAAATTTAGTCATGCGGCTGAAAAGCAGGTCCTATGAATCTATCTGCTTAGGAGGAAAAAGGAACACAACAGATAGCAACTGGTCTATCTTTGCCACAGAGTAAAGATTGACACATGATTAAAATATTGAAGTAGGAAATTTTAAACATTAGGAACAATTACATTTCTCCACTTAACATCCTACTGCTAAAAGCTAGTTACTTAACATGTATGCTTCAGTTGTTTATCTGTAAAATGGGGAAAAGTAATATCTGTGGCACCTATTTAGATTTAGAAATTTCCATAATCCAAAGCAATATTAGAAATTTTGGTTTAAAGCATGTTCCTAAGACATGTGCATCTACCATCAGGCAGCACCAGGACCTGCTGACTAAGCAGCACTGATGTCTCGCATGTATGGTGGTGCACGTGTGTAACCCCAGGACTCTGAGGGGCTGGGGTAGCAGGACTACAAGTTTGAACACAACCTAAGCAACTTGGTGAGACCCTAAGTCTCAAAATTAAAATCTCAAAATTAAAAAAAAATTAAAGGGTAAATGAATATATACTTCAATAGTATTGATTCTCAATACTATAGTTGTAGTAGTAGTAGTAGTAATGTAAAGAAGATGTATTAATGTCAACAGGTAGTGATCTTCATTTTATAATTTCCCAGTATACAAAGTTCTGCTGTATTCAAAGTCTGACACTGATTGACCTCATCTAATCTTTTCACTATACAGCTAAAGAAATAAAAGTCCAGAGTGATGTAGAATAATTGATTGCATGATGCTGGTTGATATTAGATTAAGTCTCAAACTCCCACCTTCTCAGTTGGGTTGTGCTTGTAGTGTGCTTCCTAGAATGTTCTGTTAACATTCATTTAATTTTAGTGTATTTAATGGCTTTGTGTTATTAGGATGATAGCATGCTTGACCCTGAGTTGATGATCATAAAAACTAAGATAATTTTGTAGAATTTCAAACTGCTGTTAAGATTACAGAACAAAATTTTATAATCAGCCATGAAATTTTTGCCAATTGGGATTATTCTGCAATATTCAGTTTAAATTCTTGCTATGATGGTTTCCAAGGAAATGAGTAAAGAATACTGAAGAAAGTGGAGTGAGACAAAATTCCTAGAGTGTGTACAAATACTAAAACATTTGTTTCATTTCAGTGGAACATGTTTTGTATAAGCATATACTGTTAATCTCTATGAAATAATTAAATATCTTATAAAAGGACAAGAAGAAAAAAGATTAATTTAAAATCTACTAAAAGGTTAAGCAACATAATATAAGATTCAAATACAGCTGAGTGAATAGATCCCAGCTTTTTTTTTTTATTGGTACCAAAGATCAAATTCACAACCTAACACTTACCAGGCAGACACTTCGCTGCTGAACTATATCCCCAGGCCCCCAGCATTTTATGTAAAAAAGAAAACAAACAAAAATATTTTTATCAGTTAAATAGTAAGTGA
The DNA here is from genome assembly GCA_004027295.1 of Dolichotis patagonum. Lineage (NCBI taxonomy): Eukaryota > Metazoa > Chordata > Mammalia > Rodentia > Caviidae > Dolichotis > Dolichotis patagonum. The sequence goes on along the minus strand of PVJX010002484.1, from coordinate 52,156 downwards.
ATATTTCAGAACAAGAATATTGAAAATTTTATGTTATGGAACTTATAGTTGAAAATATTTTCTTTTTCCTAAATTTTTCCACTTGTCAAAAAAAAAATGTTGCTCATACTTACTTTGAGTCCTTGAAATATTCTTAGGAATTCTTTTTATTATTCACATGCTGAAATTCATGATACCATAGGTGTGTCATTTATGAGGCAAGTTATTTAGTTTTCAACCATTTAACAAGCAAAACCTATGCAGAAGTCTTTGGCTCTGTCCTAAGGAGATACAAAGTGGAGTCAATTGCACTCCACAATGTGACGTTCTGTAGACAAATAATCTCCATGCTCTCAAATCAATGTCCCATTTATGAAAAACAAAGAAAATGCTTCAGAATTTTAAATGTTTCAAAATTCCAAAAAATTTCCTATTAAGGGGTATAAGCCTGCTGAATTAACTTGATATCAAAGTAAAATGCTTTATTCCTTTCAGTTAAGCCAGTACACTTTTACAACTGACCCTTAAATATGAATTAGAAAATAAAACTGGAAAATGACTATATATACATGAACAACCAACAAAAGAAGATAGACTTGGTGAGGAAGGCATCATCATGACTTCTAGTTATGAAGCAGCACCATGAAAAATTGAGGGACCTTTCAATATCCCTGGATGATTTTGTATAAAAGTTTGACCTCTCAGTTAGTGATCATAAAAATGGAGATTATTTTATGAGATCTTGAATGTCTATATAAAATGATAGCAAAAAATTACCTTTAAAGTTTTTTCAGTGTCAGTTTTCAGTAAGCTTCATGTGTAATATAAACATTTAAAAAGTGTAGTTTAGTAACAGGAGAAATAGCCCAGGTTTGTTTCAACAACCCGTAAGAATGCCTAGTATTCAAAAGTTGTAGGAATTTAGGCAAAGAGTAAGCTAATTGTCACTCATTGAAAATGCACAAAACAGTAAAGGAAGCAGAAGGAAATTTAAGAGCTGAGATTTGAAACAACGAAGGTTGTGTTTCATAACAACGAAGGCATAGAGTCTGAAGCCAACTTTTTCAGTTGTTGAAACACTAGACAAGGAGAGGCCTGATATCTTTAAATCTGTGAAAGCAGATTGTTTCAAGAAATGCTGTGTTTCAAGACAATTTTAATCAGACATCTTTAACTGGCAGAAATATTTTTACTTTTAATATATTTAGAGGCATTAAGGTTTAAATTTGAGATGCATCCTTTCTTGCTTGAATATTTGCTCTTAATTAAAATGCTTTGTATCCTTTAATCCTTTATATCCTTTAGGTTTTTTTTTTTGCTCTATATGAAATTTTAAATCATGTAGAATTAGTGAGAATGTAAACTTTCTTTTATAATAGCTTTATCTTCATACTACTAAAGTCTTATTAAAGTGTGGTAAAGTTAAAATATTAAGCATCTATAAAAATGATCCTGATATTAATTTTGGAGGGTTTAACTTTTTTGAAAAAGATATTAATTGCTCTGAAGATTAAAGTGTTATTCTTTGATGTTTCTGGAATATATTCATCCCTTGAGATATGCCATTGCATACCTTTCTTACCCAGAAATTTTGCATTTAGGGACATGAGAGTTTAATTTACATAATAGACTCCTTTTTATTTTTCATTACTAAATTTAAAGCATGTGGTTTCACAGAAATTTTGAAGGTGCTTATTTAGAGAACAAATTTAATTGAAAAAATTTTTTACAATATCCTTATCATGTGCTCAATAATGACTAAGGAGTAACTCTGGAAAATAAGTATAATGGCGCTATTTTGAATAAGTGACAATACCAATCATGGAATCATACACATAAAAAAGATAATTACCCCAAAAAATTATATTGACAAAATATGATATCGACAATGTAAAAGTATAATGAAAGAACACAATTATTAGACTATAATGTTTGGAAAACAAGGAAAATCTAAACTAGGAGTAGAATTTAGTTTGTAGAAGATACTCTTCCAAAAAGAAAATTCAGATTTATATATATATATATATATATATATATATATATATATACACATAATTTCTGAGAGGGTGAGAATTGGACCATCATGTTGAATCAGTAATTCAGAGTCGAATTCTAGAAAGCCATAGTGGAAGCCAACAGAGAACAGGAAAAAGTTGATTAACAGAAAAAATGCCAGGTAAAGGTCAAGGAAAATTTGGATGGGGCCACTGAATTAGGTGAACTCCAGAGTAAAGTTTCAAGAGAGCATTAAGAATCAAAGCGACATTACAGAAGTCTATGAAGAAAAACAGTTATGATAAATGGTGGCAGGAATAGCTCACTCATCTGAAGAAAAGGAAAATTAGGGTCAAGGAAAGTTGTAGAGTGTCTGTGTGTGTGTTCAGGATACATAACACAGTCCATAAAACGTGATGAAATGAAAATCAACTCTGTAGCATGAATACACAGAATACACTATGTTTCTCAAACATAGTATATTGCAGATTATATTTTTAAAAAGCTGGATAAATTAATATTCAATGTACCATGGATCCCTTTCACATACAAGTAGCATTGTCTTTCAGGGATGAAATTTTGATGGTAAAAATTCAGTTTTAGGTTTCTGTTTTACTACAACAGATAACTGCTAACAATGACCAGTAGTCATTTAGATTAGCAGCAGTGAGGAACACCAGGAACAATTTGGTAAAATTACAGTTCCATTAACCAAACATTTCTGGGTTAGCATCTTCCTGCCTAGCTCCTTTAGGACTGAAATGTGTAGAAACTCACTTTTCCTATCCCTGCAATTGTAATAATCTGTTTCATTGTGTACATTTATTGCTTTCTGATTGTGTGGTATTTTCTTCATTCAGGAAATCCTCCTTTCTGACATGGGGATGGAAAGTGGTTAATTAACAGCCTGTAGCATCCTCAGTGTCTCCCCCAACACTACTCTCCAACACCAAAGTCCCGTGGCTCAGGCTTATCATGCAGATTCCCCTCATCTCAAACTAAGATGATAGCTGATCTGCTCAGGGCAGATCTGTATGCAATCAAGCCAGAAAAATCCGAGTAACTCCAGGGTTTTCATCAAAGATAGTTACAAGAAAGAGATGCACATATATTTTCTCTAGGACTGCTAGGCCAAGAGGACAATGGATGCCAATTATTTTTGCAATCATATCAGAGAAACACTCTTGAAAACGAAGTCAGCTCAGAAAAAGTGTAGCTGAAAGAGAGAGGGGTTCGACTCTGATGAAATTGCTTTAAGTTCCTAGACCCAGGAATGGCTCTATATTTTAGCACATGATCCAGAACATTCACTTTGTTTTCCTCAATTGGCTGTCATTTGCTATGAAAAGGTCCTGTTTTACACAAAAATGAGCATAATCTGTTATGAGAGGAGAAAAAAATATCAGAGCAAAGAAAGTTATAACTGTTCCATTCTTGAATGCCTAGAACAGTTTCGTCTTCAATTGTATAAGAAATATTTATGTACTCATTTTCTGTCTGGCATTACAGTTGTTAATGTCTTAAAAATAAACTTCTAGTATTAACTTATAGGAAGATGGCAGAGTGGTGAACAGCAGGGAAAGAACCTCTCCAAATTTTGGTGTCCAGACTCTAGACTATAGCAGCATGAAGAAGAGAAGGAGGAAAAAAGTGGGTGCTATGGACACAGGAAGGACATCAACTGAGACTTGAAACCCCTGGAGAGAGAGAATTCAGGAATTTAGCCAAAATAAGAAAACCAGGGGTGATGGTCCTTCTGGATGGTGAAAAACAGCAAGGAAGTCATGAAGTCCCACCTTCTGTACCCAAAGGGCAGAGGCTCTATGGGGAAAAAAAGCAAGGAAGCAATGCAGCTGCCATGCAACAGTGGAGGCCCTGATGGCAGCTAGGGAGAAACAGCAAGGAAGCAATGAAACCCCCAAACCCTGTGTGCCAGTGGAGTCCTATGGCCAAGCAGAAGCAGCAAGGAAGCCACAGAGCCTCCTTGTGTGCTGGCGGAGGCCTTGCTGGCTGGGGAGACGCAGCAAGGAAGCCACCTCCACCTCTTGGTCCCCTGCCACCCATAGGCAGCCAGACACAACACAAGCTGAGACTCTAATAACTGAAGTCGGGAAGTAATCTGACATTTACGTTGTTTGATTGACTTTGCAGGCCTGGGGCCAGTAGTCTGGGCAACTATTTAGAGGAAAACAATATGCAATATAGTAACTATTGTGGATTTTCTAGTGTCCTGTCACTGGTTTATTTTGTTTCTTTTTACTGTTCTCTTTTACTTGCTTTTTAAAAAATTCAATATTGTAGTAGGAGGCACTATTTTCTGGATCTTTCCTGACATTCTGCCTTTCGGTAGGCAATGTCTGCCTAATCCACAGTCTTTCCTGTTTCTTTCTCTTTGTTCACCTACAATTACAGAGACTGGCAAAGGTCATAACCTACTTTTCTGTATTTTCTGCAGCTAAGTGTGATCATGTGGTCAAATTCTGTCTGGTAAGGTATAAGTGGAATCTACTGGGATAAATGATTTTTTTCCTGATTTTTTTAAAAAAGACAAGTTTCTGACATTATCCCTTGTTAGTTTTGGACACAGGTGAACAAAGATGATGTTTTGAGCTAGAGCAACCATGCTGAAAGAAGAAGGTTTATGAAAATGAAGGACAGAAAAAGTCACCTGGTTTAAAATGACAGCTGTTACCAAACTTGAAACAACTTGTGTCATTTATGTTTCCTGCAATAGACTAATTCAAACATGATTTAAATTTTTATATCTTACTTTCTGAGACTGGAAAAATTTTGTGCTAGAAAACGCACATGCATTAAACTGAGAAGACTTAGTCTGATTTCTGTTTTCTATAGTTTATAGTTCTATGGTATGACTTTGCCAGTTTATGATTCCTTATGCATTTATTTCCTTTTATTATATGTGGTATAAATTACATATCCTAAGTACATCAGAGTTAGTATAAGAATCAAGCTGGGAAATTCATATTAATATATTTTATAAAGCATAGAGTGCTAAAAATATATTAGTTAGGTATTTTGTTTTTAAATTGACATTTGACTTTCTTTTATTGAGTTATATCTATGTCATGACCTTGTAATGGTAAGCAGCAGAGACTTTGTATAAGAATATTACTTATCACTAATTTTTCATAGATAAATCTGGTTATAGAATAAGCAAAAGATAGATTGCATTGTATGGGAATCTTAAGCTATTTTTGAAAATAATACTTTTCTGGCATACTATTTATGTTCATCTTCTATAATAACAATGGAACAAAGGGAATGACTGGAAATGTTTTATTTTTTATGTTATAAATCCCTAGATTCAGTGTGGTTATTCCAAAAAAGCACAAGTGCTGACTTTTTAAAGTTAAGTGCTGAATTATTATGAACCTCATGCTATTTTGATACTGTTACTTGAAAAGTAATATAGAAAAGTCCTTGAATAGGTCCAGAATGGTACCAGAAAAATTCAATATTTGTGTAAAATTTCATAGGATCAGCTGTTTAAACAACAGCCTGATTAAATATCAATACATGTTTTGCAAGCGTGGTAAATTTTACCCTATTATTATCTCATAACACAATTTTAAACTGGTAAACAGGTTTTCCTGAAAGCAACTAAATTATAGCGTTGTGTGTCCTTGTCCTGCAATGTAACAGTATTCTACCAAAATACACGAGAGAAAAGGGCAAGCCCTCATCCTGCCTTGTCCTATGTACCAAAGATCATAAAGGTCTCCTAGCTGCTTTAAAAATTACTTCATTTCAAACATGCACAAAATCTGTCTTTTCTTAGTCTTACAGAATTTATTCTCTTCACCATGCATTATAGGAACAAATAACATATTAATATAGCAAAATGTAAATTCTGATGAAAACCTTACAGAGGGATGCTTTTGTTCCTGTTTATGTATTTTCTTGCTGTATCATAAACTTCTGATTTTCTGAAGGTTATTATCAATCACAATTTTGCCTTTAACTCTGTCCATTCAAGTTATGATTATCTGCTGTTCACTACTTAGATAATGATTAAAGTGTAGTTATTTTGGATTTAGGACATTATGTGGTTTACTTGTTCTTTTAATTTGAGATATGTAAATAAGGAGTGAAATAAAAAACAGTTCGAATAGATTTAAAATGTTAAGTTCCTCCAGAGTAAGTGAGTATTTTACAACTCTTACACTTCCTTACACAGAGGTATCAGTCTGAGTCCGTAACTGATCAACACATATATCAATATCACTCAGAAATTACTGATGTGTCTTAAATTAAAATGGCTTCTCACCAGTAAAAAATTGCAACTGAAATGTTTTTTATTTTTTATAATTTTTCTTTTATCTTCATTTGACTTTTGAAGGAAATGATTTTAAAATATCTATTAGTAGTGTGATGCTGAAATTTTACTCAGTCATGATTGGTAGAAATAAAGCAAATGAGTGAATAGAATTTTAGTCCTCCAAACGATATAGGGGAAAGAATCTCCTAACCTGCTAGATGTCTGGTACAAGCTCATGTTCTCTGAAATCGAAGAATGAATTTTAGGAGCAATGGAGGTTAAGAGCAGAGTATATTTATTGAGAGAAAGAAAGGTTCTGTCTGAAGGGGCAGGGAGTCCTGAGTGGGTTTCAGAGGACCATGCCTTTTCTAGGGATTTTTACAAAACAAAACCCCATGTGAGGCAGGTCCAAGGTGGGAAAAAATGGGAAATTGCAAGGTAGGCCTGAGATGGGACAGAACTATGATCAATCAATAAGATCATGAGTATAATTGCTCAAGTGAAAGTGATTAAATTGGGACCAAATAGGGAAGCACGTCATGTGCAAGCAGGCATGAATACTGAACAGGGGCTCTTCCTGTAGAGGGTTGGTTTAGTGGCTCCTTGTGGCTTCCTCAAGGTGACAGATACCTATTTAGAGTACCAATTCCTGATGTTTATCCTTAGGACGTATGTGGGTGCATTTATTTCAGCTTTTGTCTTGCAGTCTGGCCCACAGCATGTCTGTCTCCCCCACAGTTACAAGGTACTTGGTCTTCTGCCCTGGCTCCTTTGAGGGCCTAGCCCTGTCTGACTTCCTATAATAATTTATATCTAACTCAGTTGCCTATAACACATGATAAATGGTTGAAGATGAATCTTCTTCATTATTGACCCCACATTGAAAATCAATATTGTTTTTTCCCCAAATGAACCAAATTAAATTTATTTAAAAACTAAATTATTGCTCATCTTTTTTGAAAGTTCTAAGTAACTGATTTTATTTTTATCCCTAAATTTCCTTTCATATATCAGATTATATGCCAAACTTCACCCATATTTCATTCCCTTCAATCAGCCTAACAATACTATAAGTTATAGACACAAAATATCAATCAATTTTTCTATATTGTTTAGCTTTGAGTTACACATAGTGTTAGAAGTCTAGGAAACATTGTAAGTGCACATATTTTAATGTAATATATAAATACTTTATAAGGCATATATTTTAAAAATTGATTTGGTTTTTCTGCACCATTCTGGCTCTTCTACAACAAATAGAAAAAGTAAACAAAGAAAATGAAATTTTAAAAAATTGTATGTTCACCAGGCTGCCAAGAATTCTCCTTATAGAGATATGCAATGCTTCTAATTTCTAATGGATTGCTTTTACAGCTTTTGGAGTATTGCCACTGAATTTCTCCTTAATTTATTGTCAGATGGTTTCTAGTGAACTTATTTCAGTGGTTTGCTGAACTCTCCTTAGCAATCTGCTTTGAAGTCCCCCGAGACTTAACCAGTGGAGGTTTCTTGACCTGTGTCCATAGGCTATTGAGCTCAGCTCAGGGAATCACTCCATCCTGGCTGCCAAGGCTCTTCCAGGTAAGGCCATTTTGTTTCCAAAGAGTTGCTGGACCTCTTCTAGTCCACTGGCAGACTCTGACTCCTGGATCAATCCCAGTGAACAAAGTACGGTCAGTTGGCTGCTGCCAATGGAAATGTGACCCATTATGCTCAAAAATGATACCTTTCATGAGGCAGTTTGGTGATACAGGAAAATAAAATAATCATGATTATTAAAAAAAAAGCAACTAGTTTTTATTGTGGCAAAACAATTGGTCACCACAAACCACAATATTGCCCCCAAGCAAATTTACATATTAGAGATAAGTTACTGATTTTGAGCTATATATTTCCTCTTCTATCCACTTTTTTTCTCCAGGGCATTTGTTTCAAATTTTAGACCATCGTTTTATCACCAAAACATATTTTATTATTTTGGAGATTTTCTGCAAACAGAATTTTAAGTTAAATTAACATTTTATCATAATCTTTTCTACATTTCTATGCTAGACATTGAGTTTAGAATGATCCAGAGAGATAAATCCAGGTGTAAAAAATTTATAGCAGTGTAGAGGATTTTCTTCATTCAAAGAAACAACTTATTTAGCTTCTGTTTGGGAAAAGCAAGAAGAGACTGTTGAATACCTCTATGCTTCCTCAAATAAGTTCAAGGGCAGTCTACAACTGGAATTTTGCTATTGTCACAGCTACAAGGAAAGCAAAGCAGAGGGTGCCCCTAGTGTCTTGGAGTGGCATTTTGGTCACTCAGCGTTTATTATATCATACTCTGGGGAAGGCAGACGAGTGTGTAATATCAATATTTATACTAATAATCATACTAAAAACCAGAATAATTAAAATTTATTTTGTGCTAAGTGTTTTTTATTATCTCTTTTAAACCATGAAAGTAATATGAAATAAGCAAAATTATTATGCTAATTTTCCAAAAACTGAGATGAACACATAGAAAAGTTTAACAAATTGCTAGAATTCAGACAGCCAGTAGGGGTGGTTGGTAGAGGAGGAATTTGCAATAGAAGTCCAAGGTCAGGGTTTAATTTCTTTACCACTAAAAGAAGTGAAATCTTTGATCTCATCTCACCAGAATTTTAAAATGCAGTATGTAAAATATTAAAAGTCTATTTGCAATGCCTGCCTCGCAAGCACAAGGTCATGAGTTTGATTTCCAGAATAAAAAAATTAAATTACATTAAATTAAAAATAAAGTCTATTTACAAAACAACATAATAGGAAAAAGTGTACTGTCAATTAGTGAAGCCTGTCCTCTGGACTGGAGAAGAAATCTTTACTGATTGCCTGTTAGGATTCCTATGCTTCACATTTCTCTTCTAGCCTCTCCACACTCCCCAGGCCACTGTGGAGTCAAGTACTGTCATCTCCTGGTTAGAAGCTGTCCTCACAGCCCTTACGCACTGTCGTTCAGAGAGTCCTTTCATACACAATTTGTGTCAAGTGAAATCAAACCTTTTGAGGGCAGGCACTATTCATATTTGTATCTCTAGTGCCAGGTTAAATAGAACCATTACACCTACTTTTAAAATTGAGCAATCTGCACAGATACATGGTGTGTCTTGTACATGTTACATGGTGAGTATCCCTGAGATTAAAGGACAATCTCACATCCTGTCTCTTATGATCTTCAAATGAGCTCAAACTAGGTAAATACAAAGTGAATGAGGTGGAATAGAAGTCTGCATAAGAGTAGCAAAAATTGGGTAATGTAAAGTTACAGATTGTTTTCTTCTAACTGAAGGAAACCAGAGCAAAGGTGTTCTGGAGACCTAGGGGCTATATTTTTTTTAAGGGTAAGGACATGAAAAGTGGGAAATGGAAATGAGTATATTTCACAGTATTAAAATACATACTGAGATAACAGTCACCAATATTTGTGTCCATTCACAGATTTAAAGATTACTGATTTTTCCCAACACATGTTGGTTTAAAGGAAGCAAATTCAGACAAAAATACTCTGCACCCTTTCCCATTTCCAGTAAGGCTGAGAAAAATCAGTGTCTTCCCAGGGTTTTCAGATTGGTGGACAACAACAAAGAAGAAATCAGGCTGGTTTAATTTGCTGGTTTAATCTTATAATCTGCCACTAGTGATTGGTATGGATTCAGCTTTTCCACACTAGATTAACCTGAGGCCGCGCGGTCAGCTTGGACCCTCTTGCTTCCTCACTGGCTCTCGCTGCCCAACCAGATCCAGCAACACAGAGCACAGCACCTCATATAGTCAGCTTGATCTCACTTCCTTCCACCGCGCAGCTGTGTGGCGATTCAGAGGTGAAGGGACAGGTGATTGGGCAGTGGAGTCATGTCCTGTGTGTGACAGACTTCAAAAAGAAATTCCTTCAGTATAAACTAGGGAGTGAAAAAGAAAACCCAACAAACAAAACCTGCATATACAGGAAATGAAGCTAAAGGGAGATGAGAGGACAGCTAAGCTCTCTGTAAGGACAGGACTGAACCATGGACTAACTAGCTCAATACTCCAGATGCAATGTTGCAATCAAAAAGTGATGTAATTGCACCTCTATTCTATTATTTCCTCTCCCAGCTTATGCAGAACTGTACAAATTTACATGTGAAAAGTGCCTTGAACACAAAGTTCTGTTTTAATTTTTTTCAGTATAACTTTTTCTAACTCTTTCATAAAAAGCTCAGTCAAAGCAAATAATTTCCTAAACTGAGTTAGGAATGCTCATGTATACTACCCAGTGTAACAGATAGATTTTTGATCTTCTACATAGTTCATTGAGTTTGCACCACAAAAAAAAATACTCACTGTGCCTTAATTCAGCTAAATATAATGGCCAGCACACTATATAGCCATTTATTTTAAATGAAAAAATAACAAACTAGGAGATTCTCTTTTTAAAACCATATATACATATTTTAACATTTGAATCAATCAGTAATTATGGAAACTATATTGCAGGGAAAGTATTGTTCTAGGTATTATATAATATGCAAGAAAAGCACAAGATTGAACTCAGTTATTTTACTAATGTGTTAAATTTCTTTTGTTGCTCAAGAAATCTAGTTAACTTAAAGCAAAATAAATTGCAAAATCACTAATGTTATCAGTATTATAGAGTTAATGTCACTATTTGAGAAGTAAACATTTAATACATTTAATCATAAAAATATTATTCTTATACAAATTTTAATAATGAATCTCTTTCTTCCTAGAATTCAACACCAAATTCAAGATACACTTTTCCAGTGTTGACTTCTTAGGTGGCAACACGATCTTTGAAAGTACCCTGATGGACCCATAAACTGTGGAATGCTAAAACAACACAAAATATATATATTTGTCTTCTATCACTGCCTTAACAAATTACCACAAATTTACTGGCTTAAAACAACACAGTTTTATTACCTTACAGTTCTGTAGGTCAGAAGGCTGACATGGGTCACACAGCGGTAAAAAGAAGGTGTTGTCAGGGCTGCATTCCTTTCTGAAGGTTCTGGGCAGAATCTGTTATCTGTTCCTGTTTCCCTAGAGCTTGCAGTCTTGGCTAGTGGCACCCTTGTTCCAACCGCAAAACCAGCAATATCACATCCCTCTCATGTTGCGTGCAGAAACATCCCTGTCTTATCACAGTAAGGAAACGTTCTCACTTTTTACAGAGCTTGTTAAATTATATCAAGTCTGCTTGGATCATCCAGAAAAGGCTCCCAATTTTCAAGCCCCTACCCATAATTACATCTATAGAGTTCCTTTGCCATGAATATGTTCCCAGGCTTCAGGGATTAGCATGTGGACGTCTTTGAGAGAGGCCTTCATTTTATATCACAATATAGTCTTCCAATTTCTTTTTTAATAATGTTATTTTAAATTCTAACTCATATACAAGACTCTTTACTATATTAACTACTTTTTTTATTCATTCGTTCATTCAGTCATCTATCCATGTTTAGAAAACATTAACAAAGCATTTATTATCAGTAACATGCCACAGCAGATGAAATTAGTATACTCACTATCGCATCTTCTAAACCTTGGTCATCCTAATCGAAACAGTAACTTATTCTGGAGGTAGCACCCATAGTCTAATACAAGGGAAGTACCTAAATCAGTTTATGTAGATTCATTTTCATGGAACCATCTCCTTAGAGATTTTGTTTTATATTCCCACTGGAAGCAATCTCATCTCAACTTGTTTAATACCTTACCCTTATGATTTAATGACAGTTAGCCTGTTTGCAGTTATATGTAGATTTCTGTACCTCTTAAAGATCGTAATTGCTTTAGATGCAGACCCATTTACAACTGAATCCTGGAGGAACCCAACATGACATCAACATATTTCGACTTTCTATAAATACGATATTTGTGGAATTAAACAAAAAGTTGCTTATATCATGAAACATTAGAAAATACACTAAGAGGTTGAGTTTTGTTTTAATATTTTACCATATTCCACATTAATAAATATTGTGAGAAAAAGAACAAAGTAGATTAATTGAAGTTTAAGGCCATAATAACAAGAAAATCTATGTGATTTGCCAATTTATGAAGCCAAAATGGAGAATTATGGAGAAATTTCTTCACAGATCTATTGCTGCTGCCAAAACAGACAGCCAAAATGAAGTTTATAGTCACTCATGGTTTTCGACAATGTGCCTCCCATTGCCAATACAAACAGGCCTCCTTCATGACCTTGAGAATAGCCTCTATCTCTTGTGTTCTCCATTTAATAATATTATATTCTTCTCTTCAGCAGTAACTTTTCACCAAATCTTTGAAACTTAGTTTCACTTGGTGCAGCTATGTTGTACATCTTTTCTTTTTTAAATCAGACAACTGAAGAAATCCATAACTGGATGCTCTGGGAATATGCAGGTGCTCCCATCTCTCTTCAAATGGATTCTAGCATTTTCCTCAGGCTTGCTCACCTGTTGAAGTTTGTTCATTCCACATGTTCTGTTTTCTTGCATATCATTTTAAGCAAATTGTACACTGTTACTCACTTGAGAACATTTGTGTGGGTGTCTACTAAATTTTTGAAACATGTCTCTAAATAACAAAACAGATTTTGAAGTTCAAATTCTACCTTTAAATTCAAAAAGACAGCAGTTAATTGCCTGATTTCGACTCATGTTCTCACACTCACTTAATTTGAAATCTCCTGCTAAATCTTTACCAAGGCAAAATAATTTCCTTTTTATTGAAAGTAAAAATAGTTTTTTAAAGTCCTATGTTACTAAGCTGTTACAACAATTTAGACTCATTTTGGAAGATGAGTTTTTTTGCAACTAAAATCGAAAGGAAATTAACCTGCGGACTTTGATGTCAGGTCTATTTTTAGCTCAAATCTTAGCGCTAGTACTATCATTAGATATATTTTTCTACTTTCATCTTCATTTTTCTAATCAGAAAAATACAAACATAGGAATATAAGAAGTAACTAAAGTGCTTAGATGGTATCTGATATGCCAACTGATTGAATCATAGGTGCTACCTTATTTTGCTCATAAAACAATTTTTTTATAGAATAAATTATTTTTCAAATACTGAAGGTATGATCTTTACCAAACATAACTATCTTCCTGTTGATTAGTTTAGTGAACAAATTTGGATTACTTTTTACTTTATCCAGAGAGATGTTTTGTTTATTACAAAGTAGTAGAAGTAATAAATTCAATCTGGATTCAGAAAAAAATAATACTCAACCCATTTGTTTTTCATAAATATTAATCATCAAACTCCCATATCACCACAAAAATTTTAGTACAATCATTTTGAATGTATCATATTTTATTAAAACACCATCAACAACAAATTCAAGGAGAATCAATTTGCTTTATCAATATGAAGTTGGTAAAGTATCTTTGATCTTTTGAATATCTGCAGTATTACTTTTTTAAAAGTTGATGTAATGTATCTCTTTCTGAGAGAAAAAAAATCTGTCTCTTGATAAGAAAAAAAAAAAAGAAAAACAGAAAAAAGAAAACCCCAGCAACACCAGTTTTTATGTTGTGCCCTGTCCAGCTGACACTGTCCTTGTGGAAAGCCAATGACTTGTTAGTACCCCTAGCAGCAGTGTGAACAGATGCGTCCCTGACAGGCGATGGATGGTCAGGGTCCATCTGGCCAGTGCAGCTCGGACAGAAATGATGTATACAGCTTCATCAGCGAATGACTGTCATCAATCCTGGGCCATGGATAGCGTAAATGACAGCTATGCTGCAGCTGAGACCCCAGGTGTGAGACTGAGGCGGACTGATTTAAGAATGCTGGGTAATCAGGAATGTCTAGGCTCCTGGACTTTAATTTGTATCTTTAACCTCCTATAAATATCCTGCTATACTGTAGCAGGTATGTGTTTTTTACTGTCTCATCATGAAATTAGCTTCAGGATGACGGCTGTTCTTTGCTCTCTTTTAACTACTGGTGTCTTCAGTTCCCAGGCTCTAAAGTCCAAATCCAAGAGCCATCCTGGCTGCTGGGCAGTCTGCCCACGTTTAATTATTATCTCATTGATTTTTTATACATTTCAATTTTCCTTTCTTTAAGTCACAGTGGCTGTCCTGTGGGGAGTTGTTTATCTTTTCAAGATTTCCTTCTTTGGATTAAAAAGCGTTTTTGTTTGTCTTCTGTCTCCCTCAATCATGTGCCCACACCTCCTCAAGAATGTCTAATTGCAGCAGTCTGGAGGTAGTCAGTCTTTGCAGACCACGCAGAAGAGAACATTTCCAGTTAGGACGTGACCTTATAAAAGAAACAACATTCTTCTGCTTACCCACCAACAAAAGGTACCTGGTTTTTAAATGGTCTCTCTTTAGTATGCATTAAAGATCATGCATAATTTGCATCTATTAGCATTTTATTATATCACTGGCACTGGGGAAAAGAAAATGAAAACAATTATTGTATTCTCAGAGGACATTTCTTTACTTATAACTATTTTATAATAAATCATTTTTGTTTATCAGTTTACTGAATGCAGTAAATGTGGAAACTGGAGACTGAGAGGATTCTAAAAGCCTGGGAATTTAAAGAGAGGCGTCACATGTTTTTCACTGAAAGCCCTTCAAATACTTCTAACTCATTAAAATGAATTATGTCAATTACCACTGGTAGATCTGGAAAACATTTAAATTTGTTGGAGGAGAACTCTTTCTTCCCTGCTTAAAAAAAAAAAAAAGACCTCACAGATATTCAGCTCTCTCCATATAAAAGAGTTAAAGCAGCTTAAATAATATTTGGATAAAAAAGAGGTCAAACTATAAAAATTCTGTTTTAAAAATAAATTTAAGTCTGATAATCTGGCTAGGAGGTAGGGAGTGAGTGGTTAGAAACTCAAGAGAAAATCTGACCTGTTCTACTTCCCTAAAGAAGGTTACACAAAGGCATCCTAAACCCAAGGAAGGTCCTTTTGTTTTTAATACACATAAAAATAGAATAGGATAAGAAATAATGATACAAAATCTTCAGGCATACCTACTATAGATTTTAAAAAGCATGATTTTTTTTTAACATTTTCCATCATTCTTCACAACTTCAAAAGCAAGAATGATAGTTGAGAAGAAGAGACTGGAGAGAGAGTGAATGAGAAAGAGAGAGAAGAGAATGAGAACCAGGGAGGGATAGAAGGGTAGGGGAGGAAAAGGGGAAAGGATAGATCTGTATTCTTTTTGTATTTGTTGAAGGTGACTTAAATATCTACTTGAGGACTCATGCAAAACTTATTATTGAATTCTATTGTAAACAAAAATACATAGTTCTGTAAACTTGTTAAGCAAGGAAAATGTCAGAATAAAACAATATTCTGGAGATGAACTTTGAGAATTGTAGTCAAATAGTTGGTGCTTTATAGAAGTGGTAGGATAGCAGATTCACCACATAAATTAGTATTCATGATATTAGAGACTGATGAAATCTCATCGAACTTAAAGACAAGTTTTGTAGACACGTTTTATGTACCCTTAAAGATAACTTGCACATAGTTCAAAACTGAAATGGTAGACCTGTTGCTATTAAAGTTGACACATCAATTAATGTCATCAGTTTGGATTACGACAAACAAAATTAGTGAAAATCTGCTGATCTGGCTGAAAACAAATATACAATTTTTATTTTAGAATATTAATAATAAGCCTGAGTGCTAATGGGTGTTTTAAATATGTGATTAGTTTTGTAGATCTCAGTAGTGATCTGTTCAACACAGATGTTTTCATGAGGTTAGATGCTTGGAAAAAATGAAACTTTTTACACTAGAAAATCATAATTTCGGCAATAAAAGTTTCTGACTTTATGAATTTCCTAGTTGTTTGATTTGGCCTCTAACATAACTCATTATTTAGACAAAGTTCACAGCACATCAATAGGACAAGGTTGAATTTAAAGAAAGTAATTTTACAGGTATATACGGAAAACAGGAATGCTTGTACAACTGTGTGCAACTAGTATAAACAGAATTTCTATACTAAATATTCTCGGTGTACAGCCATTCATAAATATGAGCAATTTTATTTAAGACCTCAAAAGTCATTCCCTAAACTTGAACCAGCTTCCTTTCTATGTTCTGCTTCTTATCTGTTAGACTCCTACTCCAGGAGCAAGAAAGCCCACTGAGAGCCACAGTCCACCCAGAGCCAAGTGGGATGTGAAGCAAAAACAAACAATAGGGTAGTCCAAAAGTATAATTTAAACAGTTGTCTCCCTTGGAAAGTACCTTCCTCTTGGATCTTTCTCATTTTGAATTGTTTCTTTTTTTTGGAATTACATGATTATGCCGTTATGTCTCAGAACTGATTTTTTTTTCTTTCTTAGAAAGTTTTTTCTAATTTAAAGGGAGCTGTTAGAACATAGAAAGATTAGGCCTATAAAAGGAGGTAAGTCTGTTTCCAGCTCAGATGGAGTCATAGTAGCACTCTAACCCCCTGTCATTGTAAGTTGATGACAGGAAACTGTATATAGATAGATAGATAGATAGATAGATAGATAGTGGTTTATATGTAGATGTTTATATGATGACAGTTTCCTGTTGTTATATATATATATATATATATATATATATATATATATATATATATGGTGGTTTGTATCTAGATGTCTCCCCAAATCCTCACAAGCTCATAGGTAGACTTTTGGGAAATGACTGGACCAGTGAATTAGTCTCCTAATGAATGTATGACTAAATATAATGTTGGGAAGTGAAGCCTGCTGGGAAGAAATGGGTCACAGAGGAGTGGCCTGGAAGAGTGTATCACCTTTACTCCTCCTTTGAACTCTGACTGCTTCCGGCTGCTGTGCTTCAAACTGTGTCTCCTCTGTCATCTGCTCTACCATACTACCCTGCCTTGGCACCAGGAGACTGTAGATTTAAAGTTCCATAAACTGAGTCAAAATAAGCCTTTCTTCTTTTGAGTTGTGGGGCTGGATATTGTGTCACAGTGACAAGAAAGTAATTAAAACAAAGTTTTGAAGTTGATGTGTCTGGTACTATTCACATGTCCACTTTTTGGAGTGTCTGAATTGGGGTTATGAGGTGCCAATACTAATGTTTCGTTTCTGTGTTTGAAAACAAAGAAATATCCATTATCCAGAAGATCTGCAGCATTGTGAGAACAAGGGAGAGACCCAGACCCCTTACTGCAATAACACCAGTTAGGTTCTAGGTTTTCAGATACACTAAGGACTGTAAAGAATTATTGTGTCTATGCTCATGTTTGTGTCTTTAGTTGGTTACTTGAAATAATTTATGGGAGAAAGTATTTTTGCCTTTTTTTATTAGAAAGGAATTTTTAAAACCCCATAATTCCATTCAAATAATTATAGATTTATATGTCAAGTGCTTGAAAAATTAGGAGTTTAAAGGAAATACTAAAATATGTTCTACCTGAACATTTTCCTTAAGGATAACTTCTGATTCTGCTCCCTGTGATTTATGAAGGCAGTCACTTTCTTTTAAGTGGTGACACAGGAACCATCATAAGGAAAACCAATGGATTAGTAGCAATGCAATTAAAAACAATCTAAAATGGGAGATGGGCACAAAATTCAGCGTATCTCTTATTAAACATTTAAAAAACTTATAAGACAAGAGCAGTCATATGTAGATTATATGTAGGTAATAGGGAATTTTTTTTTAACCTCAAATTCAGATTGCTTACTACAGAGTCAACTATTGTATAGGAGCCTAATCAGTATTCATTAATAGTGTGATCTGCTTTTTAAAAAAAAATCTATACCACGTGATTTATTACATTAAAAGCTATGAAAATTTTGAATCATTGCTAGGAATTTTAGATAATTAATTTTTTTTCAGTCTGCAAATAGGAAGGTTAAAGATGACACCACAGGCTGATTGCAATGTTCTGCTGCATTCACTAGCTCAGATCGATTACCATTGGGTCCTATTCCAAATGGCAGCCAACCTTAAGAAACCAGCAGTGCAGAGCTGGCAATTAGGTGGCACTGAGCACACTTTCCCAGAAAATGGCAGCTACAATGGAAGAAAAATGAAGGGCGAGGTCTTAACACTGTTTCGAGATTTATTGATTTTAAAAGAACCCCAGTAAAGTCTTAATCTTAACCAATCTCTTGACAGTTTATTTTTTTTGAATGTTGGGGTTGGTTTCTATTTATTGAACTGTTAAACGCATATCATCTCTTGTATCTGAAACTTAAGCAAATGAACCAAGAGCATTGCACATTTGGCTTTTCATTTCTTTCTTTCTTTCTTTTTTATTCAAACCAGTACCCTTTAGACAAGCACCAGTGGAGCCCAACATCATGGCACATTTCCTCACAATACACTCAAACTTCAACCAGCACCTAGGAGGAAAAAGAGTACGAGGGCTATTGAGCACTGAGAATTTTTCCAATGAATCACAATTATGTGAACACCTGTGCTAACTAAGTTTGTGCTGATCTACTGTGAAAATTTGCAAAGTGCTCAACAGCCCTGAGAATTTCTCATTTATTATCTCAAGTGGAGTGGTCTGCAACTGCACATTAGGTTGCAGTGTGAACCATGTAAGGACACGCATTCAAGACCTCATCTAGGACCTTTTCATTCTACCTGCAGAGTACAGCTGTGCCTCTTAACAGGCCGTAGTCTGCCTTTGAATGTCTGCCCAGAAAAACTAGGGGCAAATATAAGGATCCTTCGTCAGCAAGTAGAATGACAGTAGGCTATGCAGTGATACAGTTACATTTCAAGAAGAATCTAGCATAGGATTGATCTTGGGAGCAACCTGACAGTCAACGATATTTTTATGACCCTAAAGATTTATCATATATTACACTGAAAAGATACCACAACTCTAATGTATAAGAAACAGTTTACCCATAAGCATGAGCCTTGAACTGTCATTAATTAATTTTCTTAGGAGGAAAAAACACAACAAGGCTGGAGTAGATCCCAAACAAACTATAGGCTACTTCATTTATGAAGTGAATGATTGATGAGAATTGGAAAACATAATTTGTGAATGAAATCATCAACATAGCTAATGTCTGGATATAAGCAGTGAAACTGAGATCGTAAGTTGGATACAGAGTCTATTGTTTTTTCCACAATAATGGTTCTACATAAGCCTGAGACAGTGGCTTTCATTGAAATTATTTTCTGTCACAAGAACTATAAACTACTGTGTGGTCTCTGAATGTTAATACAATGTTAAGAATAGAATTTTCTGTGTAGCCCTGTAGACATAATAGATATATTTGCTGAAGATTCTTCCATGAAAAACACACTTACTGCTTTGAATAATAAAGCTTAATAGAAGATAAACTCAAGGATATGAATACAAAGATAGAAACAATTTTAGCAGTATACATTTTTGTCTTTAAGTAATGCTCATGAAACTTAATGGTATTTAGGAACACCATATTCTTACCAATAGGATAAATGCAGGCAACATTCAGTTCCTATTCTAGTTGTTAGTAAATATATTATGTTAGTAGATAATGGAAGAAATTATAAAAAAAAATGAAATCCTGGGCCAGGGATGTTGCTCAGTGGCACAGCACCTGCCTGGCAAGCATGAGGTCGTGAGTTCGATCCCTGGTACCAAAATAAATAAACCAATAGTAAAAGGAAGGAAAGGAGGGAGTGAGGGGGAAAGGAAGAAAGAAAGCGAGAAAGAGAAATCTTGAAGCACTCAGCAGCCATCAGGGGTCCACAAGTAATACCTGTGAGTTTAGGACCATGGAGAAAGGCTGAAGAAATCTTAGAGTTTCTGATTTTATTCTAGAAGTGGTTGAAAGATGGAATCCCAAATGAATACGTTTTGATCTTTCCCTACAGGTTTTACTCATTTGAGTTTCAGTCTTTTATCTCCAGCATTAGATGAGAAGATACCCTTTTCCCCTGTTGCTGCCGCTGTACTTAGGTGAAAGGAGAAACAAGATGCTTGGGAGAAGCATTGCTAATAGAGCTTTGGTTTAATGGCAGAGTTTTCTAATGAAAATCAACTTTTTCTGCATTTGGTTCCACAGCAATCATTTTTAAAATAGGTGTTTGTAAGGTTAGGTGAATATAGGAGGAGGAGGGAAAAGAATAGTTAGGTTGGAATAGAATCATATAACATGTACTATAACCTAGTAATAGGACATATTGTGTTGTATGAGCTTAAGATATATGTTAAGCATTTGACTCAGAATCTCATTTAATCTTTACAAGAGGATGAAGTGCTAAAATATAGAAAATGAAGCTGAGAATGTCTATCTAATCCCCAGTCCTGTTAAGAGTCAGACTTGAACCCTCTAGTGGATGCAAAAATTTAAATTACTGCAGTATACTGCCTCCTAGTGGCTGGAATTTGATAAGCCACTGTCCAACATCAGCAATTGAGGTGCGAGTACTTTTTTGAGAGGGGTGAGTGAGGGTAGCACACTCTATTTTTGGTCAGATATCACAAATGCCTGTAACATGTGACTTGCTTTTAAGAATTTCTGAGATGTTGTCTGTCACTTAAACAAAAGTGGCTGGTTCAAGTCATACTCTAGAAGTGATTGCAAGTAAATAGATGACACACTATGAGGAAATACTTTGAAGCAATCCTTACTCCAGTAAAAGAGTTTAATGCTCACCTGAAGCATGATCTGAACAAATAAAATTCTACCAAGCAAAAAGATTCTGTAGTATCAGCATCTTAAGCTTGTACAAATTTTTGTTCTGTTGCTACAAAGCATGAGAATTTTTTTTAAATGAAAACTCAAAGAAAAAAATACATATTTCACAGTACTACAAACTCAATGAGCTCTTATAATAGGAGCTCTTATAACATGTTTGGAAGTGTTATGAAATTTTTCCTTTAGTTTTTTTTTAATACTGCCTATACAAGGAGGGAAAAGATTTAGTTGTACACACTAGGGTTAGCTTTGGGCAAAATTCTAAAGTAGGTTTTTTCCGGTCCGTACCTCCAACACACACACACATGCACACACACACAAGCACACACATACTCATGCACACACATACACACACATTACACATGAAGTCCTTGTTGAATACCCTTTACTTAACTCTCAGTTTCTTGTCTCCTATCCTCCAAAACATTCACAGTTTGATTCACTTCCAACTCTGTAGCCTCATTCTGTACTTTATAATCCTACCAGACAAGTCTTCACAATACAGACATTTGTTCCCATCCCCCATCAGAAAATCACTAAATTTGCCCCCCATATTGCTAAGTTACTAGTTAGTACTTATAAACAAAGTCCCAACTTTGTCTTAATGAATAGAAAATTCTTAATGTGTTGTTTACTTAGTCTTTCAGAGTCTAGATAAAATGCCTCGAGTTAAAGGACTCAAATGATGGGAATTTCAAACTTTGTGGCAGATTTCTGGGAAAAAGATTTCACAAAACTGTCTCTACCCCCAAATTCCTTGAAATATGCTCAAAAGTTGAATGTTTGCTTTACCTGTGTTCGTGGCTGACCCTGGTGAACAGGTATATTGAAATATTATATTCTCTGAGAAGAGAGGTCACAGATAATGGCTTTAATGTTGCCAGTCCTTGCTTCTTATTAAATGATGCCTCAATATGCAACATTCCACACTTGGTCTCTGGTAAATGGATGTTAGTGACCTTGAGTCAACATTCTTTGCCTTCTTTAGATACTGGGTAGCACTGTAACATTTGAGATTCATAATATGTTTACTTTTGAAATGAAGTTTAAAGACTCTAACCTGGCTAGGTAGAAAGACTGAAAGGAAGACACAGTGAACATATAAATGCTTGCATTGATATTGCACATCGCACCAGTCATAATTCAGTAGTCAAGCCCTGAAATGGCACAGCCATCAGAGTATATCACATTAATTCACAACTCAGGCTGCTTAAGTATGTGTGAATCATTGAAACGATACATTGCTAGTTCCTTTACCGTTCAACATGTCAGTGAATTGTCTTTATATTAATTGACTATGGGCTATAACTTTAAAAGTTTCTGGACCAGCATCTACATTCATTATGAAGAACATACACTGTCTAGTAACTCTAGGCTCCAGTTTTTAGAACAAGAAAGAAAATCATTTCCTGCCCCTCAACTTTTCTCCTCTACTGTGGCCAGCATCATAAAGACCTCTCCATATGTATATTTATTTCCAATGGAAGGATTCTCCCAAAGAGAAGTGCAAGATACTAGAAAAGTGTACTGTGTAGCTTTCTGGAAGTTTTATGTGGCAAAGAGATTTTTTCTACTATCAAAACTAAAACATTGTAAACCAGAAAACTATTTTTTTTCTTCATCTGCTAACTTTCACAACATAAGAGGCCTTATTCTTTGCTTGCTAATGAATAAATTAATTTTGTTATATTCATGTCCAGCATAGAAGCTTATTTAGGAATTAAAATAAATAAACCAATTCTACATGCATGAACATAAATATATCATTTAAAACAATGGTGAGTAAACAAGCTAGTAGCAAAAATGAGGAAGTTATATAAATTTAAAATCATAGAACAACATAACAAAATTTATGGATGCATACATATGTAGTTAACATACACAAACAGGGGTGTGAAAGCTACAAAGCACTTTGAAGACAGTGACTATTTTACCCATAGAGAGTGGAAGGGAAGAGGGCTTATGACATTGTTTTTGTGTATGAAAGAATCTTTAAAAGCCTTTGTAACATTTTATTAGGGAAAAAAGACAGGAAGTAAACATTATTAAAATAATATTAAATTATTATTTAATAGTATTAAAACTTTTCCTAATGCATCACAGATGTTAAATATCAGTGGGTATGTGAGTGTTGATTATACTGTGTCTTTTTACATATTCAAAATATTTCATCATGATAATGATGATGGAAATGGTAAAGGAAATTGCAAGCTCAAAATTTAGGACCCGAATAGAAATTCTCAATGCTGTCTCCCTAGCTTTTCACTGAAATTCTCAAGGAGACATGAGAAAATCGAAAAGCCACTATTCAAAGCAGGGGACACCAACAAGCTAATTCTAGAATCTGGGAGGAATTGACTTATAATCACTCTCTAATGGTGATAGAAATCGGCCCAGTTTTTCAGGGCAGATTGTGTTTGCTTTGCTGCTTAGAAGACAAAAAGTACACTTGCGTGCTACTGGAGGAGGTGTGTAGGTGAAAATCTCCAAAGCAAATTAGAGTATTTTGGAAAATATAGAAAAGGAGAAAATAAGAAAGTAGAACTGGTGACTTTGCCATGTAAAACCAGTCAGTCCTATTTTCAACCTCTGAGGTACTGCGGCTTCTGACCACAGGGAAAGAAAGGAGGTGTTCAATGATCCTCTTTTGATCGCACAGTGAGGAGGTGTTCAGCCACTGGGGGACCCTCATTTCATGTCTCCCTTCAGCCTTATAGCTCAAAAGCCATTTGGAATATATATATATATATATATATATATATATATATATATATATATATATGACAGGACATTTCCTTTTCCACATGAAAAGTTTTTTCTGAATCTCTTTGCTGCCTATTTCTTTCTTAACTTTAGTTTCCCATAGAAACATTCCGTGTCTGGAGAATAAAAAGAGGAAAAAAAAATAAAAGAAGCTGTTTTTTAAATTAAAGAAAAAATGCTAAAAATGTGTCATAGCATTGTTGGAAAGAACTAAGCTTATATTTTGGTGCTCTAATTTTAAATTAAGTGACTTGATTTGCATAAAGTGGTATTTTTGCAGAAAAATACCATATAAAAGTGATTTTCTGAATTTAGAAATTCTTCCCCTACTTTTAGTCTGAAGATTTCTTTTTTCTTATAGTCAGGTCATATATACCCCCCAAAAATATATAGTTTTAAAGGAAACTCTGGTCCACCTTTATCTCTAATGGCCCAGTTGGGAGTTGCTATAATAACCTTTTTGCTTTTATGTGGCCATCTGGAGGCCTATTAAAAGGTGCATCTAAAACAGACTCCCCAAGTGTGCTGAGTTTGTTGTACATTTTCACCAAGTCACCAAAACAGGGACATTTTTCCTACCTCAGGGAGAAGTGATCCTTTAGAGAAAGCAATGGGACTTGGGGATGGGACAGGAGAGGAGAGACATGGCAGCAGCGTAACTGGCACTTTTCTCCTTGCCATTGAGGACTTTTGAGAAGGACGGCAGTTGATTGTGGTGCATATGTGTTAAGGTACAGAGATCTACAGTGTGTTTTTTTACATCTCTGGGGCTCTATGATGAGATGGAAGAGGTTAGGGAATGTGGGAATAGGCAGCACTGAGACTTTAATGAGGCATCATGCTTCAAGTGGGTAACATTCCTTTTTGATTTGTGTGGAGAAGAGATATGAAATATTGAAATAATATTTCAAGTTCCCAGCTTTGTGGTGCAAAAATATACAGAGTATTCTTGCCTTTTGGAAAACTACACTTTTCATCAAACGCATAATCCAACAGAGTTTAGGACGCTAACAGAGTTTAGGGCAGGTTACGAAATGGAATTAGATAAAAGTCGCCATTTGTCTTTAGTAGATTATTAAAATCACCACACTAAGAAATCTGCTCATAAAGACAGAACAAGTTAGCAGGGGCTGGATATCATTTGTCCAAAATAGAGTCTTTTCTCTACACTCATTAACCATCTTGCCCAGTAATGTGATTGTAATCCTATTAAACCTGATACATCAAAAATTAAAAAAAAATTAGTTGCTGTCTCAAACTGCACTACAACTCAGATCTAGTACCAAATAAGATGCATTAATTGCTTTACTGCTTCACCGCAAAGCCACTCTTAAAACATAATTCCTTAATGAAGTCCGTTAATTTGTTCATGGCAGTACACAAGCTGTTCAAAATGACACAGAATTGCACTCTGTTTTCTAACCCCTGCAGTTTCTTCTGTTAGTCACTCTGTCTTGTGTTGTTATCCCATGGATAGTAATTATTTTATAGTGGCTGTAATTAGGAGAGAATTAGGCTTGGTAAACAAAACCTGCCTTCTCCTGTTAATAGCTAAGGATAATAAATTTGGCTCTGACATTCACTATATTTGGACAAGGCTTGGCCTACTTCCAGTTTTCCCAATAAGAACTTTATTATATAATTATGCCTTGGAGGGGCTCATATTACAAGGTAATTTTTTTTGTAAAGACACATATTGCATGGCTTCCAGCCAGTAAATGATATACTGTAATATATGCCTGCAATAAATGTTTTAAACAAAATCTCTCTAAGCAATACCCTGCTAGAGCTGCACACTGCTCTTCAGCATTTATTATTTACAGGATTTGTTTTTGAGCTTTTCATAATACAAATTATTTCTTTTTGCTCACATTGTCCAATATTATGACAAGTGTCTTTCAAAAACGCCTAAATCATTTCTATCAGCAAATAACATATTTGAATCTTCAACTTTGCATATCCCAGTTCCTATAGGTGGTATCCATCACATGGTACCAAAAAAGGGGGCATTTAGGCAACATTTTATTCTTTTATAAAGATTGACTGTTGTATTGCATGTTATTTTTGCCTAAAATGATTAATTTTTTCCATTTTTAATATAAATGAAATAAAATTTATCCACTGCAAGCCAGAGCTCTGATGATTCATGTGCCTTTACTTGACTCTTTACTGAAAGGGTCATTCAAACACATCTAATACATGACATCACATAGTGCTAAAGTGAAGAGGACAACATTCAAAATAGGATCAAAAGCACAATCCTAAAAGTATGAATTCTATACAGAAAAATCATGCAAAAATAGGGCATAAATGATATTAACTTCAGAACAAGAAATAAAAGTATTAGGTCCTAACTAAATGTGACAAGACAAAAAGTACTTTCTTGAACACTCAATTCAAAAATTTGAACCATTCTTAATTCTTCGCTAATAGGCATAGAAAAATTGCAAAGCAGAGGAATAATGTTTAAAAACACTTTAGAATTTGTACACAAAACAGTCAAGTTATTTTTAAAGGTCAAAGTAAAGTACAAA
The DNA here is from genome assembly GCA_004027295.1 of Dolichotis patagonum. NCBI lineage: Eukaryota > Metazoa > Chordata > Mammalia > Rodentia > Caviidae > Dolichotis > Dolichotis patagonum. The sequence goes on along the minus strand of PVJX010002484.1, from coordinate 25,945 downwards.
ATTAAGAGCACCCATGCACGTGCCCTTTCCAGAAATGTGTCTCAATCACCTGTAAACGAAAGGTAAGAATTTTCACTGAATTAGCCCAATGTCCACCTGACTTATACTAATACACTCTGCCTGTATCAAAGCTTATATATCACTAAAATAAGGGACCAGCTGCTTTCTAGGGTTGTTACTAACTTTGATTAGGGACCCCAATTTATTAGTCAGAGTGTTAAGGGCCCTGCTGTGTAAGCTTGTATCAATTCTGCATATGCAAAAAGTCTCCCTTCAAGTGAAATTTAATTCCTTGCTTTCCTGTTTTCATGTCTAGAGAAAATATTAAGTGGCTGCATTTATTCTTTTTCTAAAGCATAACTCTTGCTTTCGACAGAGGGCGAGTCACATCAGGTATCTCGTGGATTCGGAAGATCCTCCTCCCATGTCTTTTATACCCCCTTGTTAACCAGAACTAGGAGACTAGAGACCCATGTATAATTGTTCTTTCACTTATTGTCATGCCTTTGGTATATTAAAAATGTGCACATTTTTATATTTCTGTTGGCTAAGTAACAGAGCTTTGGCATTCAGATCTAATGTTTTCTTCAGAAAAAAATAATTGTAGTTATTCTTCTGTTACAAAATACATTCTGTGTCAGTAAAGTTAAATTATCAAAAAGTGCCTATTTTAAAATCATGTTATTGCTGAAGAAATTTTTGGTATTTTAGTTCAGTTTAACATTTATTGTCTACCGCATTCACTGAGCTACGATATAAACCAGGAAAATTTTAAAGTAGGCTAAGATTTTTTTCCCCTTACTGGTTTAAGTGACTCAAAGCATATAAGACAACAATCTTATCTATTCTTGGTAAATCAAAGAAAAATGTCAAAATCCTGACTCTTGTTCCAGAAATCACTGCTGCTATTCTTCTTTCCTCTATAAAAAATAAAACAAAACCCTTCCAAAAATAAAAGTATAATGAGATTAAGTTGCATGCTAAAAATGCTGCAGTACATCATTGGAGTAGACGGTGTAAGTCAGATAAATGATTTGGAAGCCAATCCTCAACCTGCAAGTCTTGCCCATTTGATTTTCCCCATTTTACTGAAGTTACATTGATACTGGTTTTAAGTAGACAATAATATTAGCTTTATTTTTGATAATCATTAAATGCCAGTGCTTCATGTTCATAGTCAAGCACTTATAAAAATAGGGCAAAAATTTGTGACTATATTTGCAAGTACCAAAAGGCCTTTTTTCTCAGGTACAAAACAATGACCCGTATGGAACTAATCTCATGGAATGACAAGTTTTGCATTTTATCCAGAAAAGAAGCTAGCTTCAAGAATGCATTATTTCCACTTTATTTTCATTTTTATGGGAAATATTTTATTAGGATGCAAAAATTACCATTGTCATACTTCCCAAGTGCCTGAAATAGTCACTTTTATGTATCTGTAAATAGACTGTCAGAGACACATGTTTTGGATGTTAAAGTCATGTGTTGTCTGAGAAGTAAAGACTTTTTGTCTCCAAAATGAATCTGAAAAAGCAAAAATAAGGACTCAAAAGCAGGAAACAAATCTTAGATGTTAAAGACCTATCAAGCCATGTCATTTATCCCCTGCTCATGTAGTTCTCTAGAGGATATTTGTCCCCTGGAGTTTAACATCATTCTAGAATTGTCTTGCACTTCTGAAAAGACATTTCCAGTGAATCACTTTGAGGAGTGCAATCTTAAGTCTTGCCTGGCTCAGCTGCCCTGGCTATTGTCCTGTATGTAACATGGGAGGTAAAAAGAGATATGCCGCCTGTTACCCTGTTACTATTGGGCCTGGTCAGTGGCCTGAGTTTGGGCCCTGACTCTAAATTTGCTTGGTGTCAAGATTATAAGAAAAGCTCATGAAACTGATAAAATGAATTTATTTATGATTTAGCCAAATCCAGAGAGCAACTAACCCACAACAGCACTTCCTCCTGGGCACACAGAAGTACTTTAATTTATGGAAGGGGCAGAAAAAGAGTCGGGAAACACGCATGTGTAAATTTAGTGGGGCTCAGCCCTCCGGACAAGCTCAGTCTTCCTTGGTGCTAGGGCAGGGCCAGGGTGGTAGTAGCAGTTCTTGTTCTCAACACGAGGAAGTGGGAGAAACAACTTATCTTTTTAAAAAAAAAATCTGATTTTTAAAGATCTATTTTAACTTCTCAGCTACACCCCAATCCCTTCCATGACCATTCTGTCCTTGAAATTTTCTGCTCACAAAACTCCTTTCAAACTTCAAAGTGTATGGCAGTCTTATGGAGTTGGGTCAGGATTTGGCCACTCTATTAAATTGTTTAATCCATCTTCATAAATCAATCCTTTTAGGTCCTTCATCATGGCGGTGGCTGTTTTGTGACATCCTTCCATTTTTTGACATGATTCTCATACTGGAATCTTTCAGCCCCAAATAGAATGTGAAATGAGGACTGGGTCTTGGCAAGCTTCATCATCATCATCACCCATAATTTTGCAGATGTTGGAGCAGCAAGAAGGCAGAAGTTTCTGCATTGAATGAAGTGAAGGAAGCCTCATGTGTAGTATTCTGTAGACATCTTATCCTGTATGGTCATTCACTAAACAAAAAGCATCTGCATTCCACAGCATGCATGGCAGTATGTAGTCTGGCTGGAAAAAGCAGAAAGAGTCAGTTTGTATCAGAGCTGTTAACTTGGCTTCCACAATTCCTCCCCTGCTGCTCTCCTCCTCCCACTTCAGCTGTATTTCACTCCATTAACTACAGCAATGGGTATTTGCTCTCAATAAATGTGTGTGGGTGCGTATGTGTGTTTGTATTTGAGGAGAGTTTATGCAGATGACACCAAATAGCTCAAAAAGTGATTGCACAATTAAAGAAACTGTTTCCCTGCTGTTGATGCTTATTTCTTAAAACATCATCTGTCAGCCTAACCACCGAGATTGATGTCCTGAATATATATATATATATATATATATATATATATATATATAAAATATTTGTTAAACCCTAAGGAAATATCTTCTTGAAGTCTCTACCCTAACTTCATCACTCTTTTCACCATTTGTTCTTGTGGACTGATTGTGAGATTAATTCCCAGAAGGTTATCAGTATCCACTGTGGATGTTAAAGAAACGAGTTCAAGTTCAGACCTTGTAAGGTTCCGAACTTTCTTCAGATTGTTCCAAGCACTGTGAACTTAAGTTTGAATTTTTCTATTTGGCTAATAGAAATGGTGTAAATGGTAAAATAAGATCAAGAACAATGGCTTCCAACGGTGGCAAGCTTAACACAAATCTGACCTGCTTATGTGGGGCAGAGGACACTTTGGCTTCAACTGAGGGCGTTACCACAGTCAAAGCGTGGATTAGTTTTTGTTGGAAAAACAGTGTTTTGAAATCAGCCTTAATGTTAATAACCTGATATTAAGTTGGATTCATACTCTTTCATACCAATAGATATGTGGCAGGAGTCCAAAAATTCGTTTGAGAATAGCTATTGTCAGTACTCATTAGCTAACAAAATAGAGAGAGAATAATATATTTGCTAGTTGAAATTGTGATGCCAAGCATAATTTCTTAACTTGGCATACACATAGAAATCTGGGTATTGACTTTGTAAAATGTGCCTGAAATATTACAACCAAAGCTCTAAATAATAAAAGATTAACAGTATATTGATGATCAAGCTTAAGGATCTTGTGGGAAAGTCTGTTTGACCAGCAAACGCCTCTTTTCTGTTTATAAATTCTTGGTTATCTTCTATGACCCTAAAATATGATTTATACTAACTAAAAATGTATCCATAACATTTTAGGTTACACCAAGTTATAAAAAGCAGATTATTTATAATAATACAGGGTTTAATGAGAAAGTATAAAAATTCTATAAATGAAGACAGAAAATGTCATTAAGGCAGAAAGGAGAGGCCTAACATTCTGGGAACAAGTGACATTTTTATTAAGCATTTTCCTCAGATCAAAAGTAGGTGAATTTAGCGGTAGACGGAGATACTTCCATTCTTTGTGCTTTAATTTCTTTACCTTTACCTTGTGAAGTTTAGAGATGATCTTATGGAGTAACTTTTTTATTTCTTTGAAATGAAAACTACATTTCCTTCAGATGACCGTTCCTTTGGAATCACCTCATCTAAACTGGTCCAATCTGAGTCCAATTCTGGAGGAATTCAAGATACATAGAACATATAAAGCGGGGAAGCAAATCAGGTGAAAACCCTTAAGAGAGCCCACAGAGAGCAAGGACTTCGTCCACTGCAGGGCAACTGCTTTGCACATATCCTGGAACTTCATAGCTCTGCAATTTCTTCCATTCTGGGAGTGTTTTAGTAGTCTTCCAGGAATCTCCCTTCCTCCTCTCGTAACTTAAATTCAGTGAGAGTCCATTTGTTTTGCCTCCAGCTCAAAAACATTAATTGATGCAATTAGTTTGCAGAAAAATATCTTGTCTGATGCAATGAGAGAGGCCTTTTTGTACCCTAGGATTTCTAACTTTGGCTGCATAAAGGACTTAGATGAAAAAAAATATCAGAAACATAGTGTTAGGTTTGAATCACAGCTCTGCAGCATTAGTCTGCTCCCTTTTTCTGCCTAAACCTTAGTTTTTTCCTCTGTTGAATGACGACTGATTCATGGATGGATTTAATCCTGAGCCTCTGTACCGAGCTATACTCCTATCCCTTTTTTCAAATTTTTTAAAGCTTTTTTAAAATTTTAAAACAGGATTTTCTAAATTGACCAGGTTGGCCTTGAATTTGTGATCCCCCTGCATCAGCCTCCTAAACTGCCAGGATTACAGGTGTGTGCATCATGTCCATCTTGGACAGAGATCTTTAATATCTGCCTTGCAGAATCAATATACTTATCAGTGAGACTTGTGTCATTGCCTTAGACATATTTGTTTGTCCTTTAATTCAGGACCTAACTTACAGTATGTTAGTCCTGATGGATAAGCAGTGACAGGGAGACAGACATGGGATTCCGTTTAGGTCCACTCTTTCTTTATGACCCTCAACAAACATTTTAAATGCTATAATCTGTTGTTTCCATGTATTTTAAAGTGATAGTATAGTTATCCATTTTAGTGTTTCCTGACTATTAAATGATGCTCACATGCTGAAACCAACTTTATTTCTATTAATACTGATTTTATTGCTATTAATACATGTTTATTAAAAGCTGAAATTCTAAGGTTTATCTAAAAATATTTATAAAGTATTATTATATGTCAGGAATTGTTCTACTCACATAATATTTCCATTTAATTGGGAAAAAGTCTACTAACTTCTTTTTATCCTATATGTTTAAATTGTTAATTGGAAACTTTGAAAAGACATGTGCTCAGTACAATATATCCCTCCAAACACCCGCTCTACTGGCATTCTGTCTCTAAAGCAAGAGAAATTAAAATCTGCCTCTGAGCCTCCCTGCTTGCTGATCCCTCTTCCATATGCTTTCAGCTTGTCAGATAACAGGCTTCTTTTCTTTAGGATCCAGATCACGTGGTACCCCTTGGCTGGATAATCTTTCTCTTCCTCACACTACCATTTTAGTTCTTCAAGTGTGTTTATCCCTATATGAAGTCATCTTTGGTTTTATCTTTATATAGAGATCATCCATGTCCCTTCACCAAATTATAATTTATATGAAGACAAATGTTGTATTTCCTTTGCCTTAATCAGGCCCTTGCATATAATAGGTACTCAACAATTCTCTAATGAATGAATTAACGGCCAATGAATGTATCTTCTGAGAGTGCTTAGTAAGAAGTTGACAACCCACCATTGGTTTGGGGCTATGAAATAGGGTTCTTTAAATCACAGCCCTTTAAATCTGTCTCAGAGAAAGGACAGCATGGATGACTTCCTTACTGGGTAGCATGTAAGCAGAGCACAGCGGAAGATGCAGAGAGCAGACAGAGCCTCAAAGAAAACAAATGCGCGAGTGTGCTTAATTAGTTACATCTGCCCTGGTGCTGGCAGGCACAGCAGAAGGTGAGTGTGCTGACGGTTTGCAGAGAAAACATGGGGTCCCTGACTTGATAAAAAGCAATCCCAGTCTTTCTATACAATCCCCAAGGGGTACATTCACTTGGAAGAGTGACATCAGTGCTTTCAATGGAAACTACCAGATTCAGTGTGATGAGCACTAGACACAAGTGGCAACCACATGTTTCTCCTTAGTGATGGTCTTGGCTGGTGACCAATTCCAGAGAAGTGTTATGCAGGCTGGGAGCTTGAAAGGCCAGAGCAGCAGATATCTTTTTATGTTTTTGTCAAGAATAATAGAACATTGTGAAGAAGCACAAGGGAGAAGGATGCCAAGCAGGGCTCCTGCAAATAAAACCAAGGATCCCTGAAGATATTGAGGTTAACAAAGGGAAAATGCAGCTGTTGTGAATGCAGTTTGTGTCCCAGTCTTCAGCATGGTATGTAAGGGGACGCGTTTACTTAGCTATTGCTGTCCCTAAGCAGAGTGAGCGGGATGCTGTTAATAACAAAGAGAGTCCCCAGTGATGGCAAGTCTAATTACAGGAGGAAAAAATCCACATGGAAAGAAAGGGTTTGGGTTCCCCAAGATGTCATTTTATTACCAGCCTGACACGGCACTGTAAGGGCCATTTCTTTACAATCACTAAAATACCAAAACAGAAAAACAGCACTGCACTCATAGCCAAAGTCCCCGATATTCATTTCGGACATTTTCTGCAATGGCAGCTTTTAAAAATTGTTTATCTCTTATAATTAAGCAATTTTCTTCTTTTGAATATCTGTAACAGTTCACAGGATAAAAAGAATAGGTGGGCTAGAGAGGAGAAAGGTAAAGAAGTAAATACATACAAAGAAGGGAGGGCAATCAGATGTTTAAAGCCATTAAGAACATAAAAATATAACACTATTTTTAAAAGAAAATTTCAAAACTAGGAAAGTATCCTGTGAGATACATTTAAGAGAGATTTTCAAAATTAGGAAAATATGTTGTAAGAATATTAAATTATATTTTTCTTGAATAGCCAATAGTGTTTTAAAATATGCATCCCTAATTATCAAGTATGCTAAAAAGGATTAAAATAATCAATATTTCAAGTCCAGTAAAGGTCTTTTTCAAGTATTTTTTTCCTACAGTGTATTCTAGAAAACATATTGATTATAGTTACCATAAAAGTATAAATGACTAAATTGACATTTTTCTGAACTTGTAACTTTGTGTTAATTCAAAAATGACTTGAATTAGTCTGAATTCACCAGGATTGACCTGGTATGTAGTGAAACTTTGCCAAAGCTGAAGCAGGCTATTCATTAAACATCTCTAATTGAAACTACAAATATTCTCAAGATAGTATCTTCTATAGAATTGCTTTGTAAAGCAAATTTCTCCATATCAACTCTTGAAATTTCATTTTTTTCCTTTATAAAATCTGACATGCTTCTTTTGAGAAAATTTGGATTCACAAAACTTCAGGAACATTTGCCGTGGAATTTTAATTTTTAGTTGAATATAGAGTAGCAAAGTGATATTTTTCCTGATATGACAATTAGCTTTCAAATGAATATAATACATGATATACTATTTAACTACAAATTGCTGACATATGTTTGTTTTGCCTGCATGCCTAAATGGTGAAATGTGGAAACAGAAGTGAAAATTGTTAGATCCTTTGCTGTAACAGGCATATCATTTCTCTGCCCCTGGCACTTGTGAGTGAGATGGGCCCTCTATCAGCATAGCAAATTTCTCTAAGTATTGTCCCTGGGAAGAAAATTCTTAGATTTGATTTCTTTTCGTCCTGATGCCGATATTTTATTTTGTCTCTATAAAATTAAACAAATCATTCTTGCTTTCAATTTCCTACATGGAGAAAGTGTATGTTTTGGTTTGCGGGACTGTAGAATACTTTTACATTATAAGGCTGCTGCTTATTTCCCTATTTCCACCCCTACCTTCCTCTTCCACTACTCTGCAGAGAGGGGCAGAGAAATCTTAAACACAGAGTGAGATCATGTGACTAGAACATCTTAAAAATACTCGCCTGAGTTCCTATTGTTCTCAGAAAAAAGTACGAAGTTCAAGTTATTGCCAGCAAGACACCAACTTATCTGCCACAATGTTGCTCCTCCACTTGCCCTTTTTTCCTGCTGAGATTTAGCATCTGTCTCACCAAACCTCTTTCCTCTCCCAGGTTGCAGAACCTGCTTTTAATTCTCCCTATAGTGACTTTCACCTCTTTATCTTTGAGTCTCACCATTTCCTTAACTCCTCAGAAAGACTTTCCCCAGATAAGCTTCTAAAGTGCTTTCCTTGGTAACTATACCCTCCCCTAATTATTTCCTCCAGTTGCACTCTTCACAGTTTATTCTTTTCTTGTTTAGTAATGTGTTTGCTTTACATTGTCTGCCTTCCCCAACCTATCTCTAGCATGGAGTTCCATAAAGGAAAACTCTTACCTGTTCCATTCACTTCTGTATCCCCTGGACTTCGCGTAGTGCTTGATAATGATAAATACTCAAAGAGTAGATGAATGAATAAATGAATTTGTGATGATGGAATTCCTTCATTTCTTTATAAAATAATTGAACTTGTAAAGAGGTAGCCTGGCACAGGATAAAAATTCTTGAACACTGCTGAAAAACTACAGATGGGAAATCTAGGAGGGAAATTCCATATCTTTATAAAGATGAATTTTATCATATTTAATAGAATCTTTCGATAAACTTATGAAAAAGTTGGTGTGCTTGACTCCATTTATAACACAGATGTGTATGGATGTTAAAGTGACCACACTTGACTTCATAAACACAGCAGAATTAGATAAAAGAATTAATTTTTATACTTGGAAATATTTGTCAGTGTTACTATACCATAAATAATTTATTTATCAGTTACCAAATTGAAACACTGTAGAGAATATTATCAATGACCTTAGTAAGTAAAAACTTAAATGCTAGCCAGAGATTTCTGGAACCATTTTTTTTTTTTACTAAGTCTTTATGGATCAAATTAACAAAGCCAAAAATGAATTAATTGATATCTTAATATTAAATGATCTTATTTGACATATTGAGGTCTTGATAAATATATTCCTATATGATGTTTAAGTGATAGAATGTATTTGTTAAGCTAGTGAGATAAATAATTATGAGCCCCTGGATAGCTGTAAGGTTACTAGGAAGACCAACTTCTTGGAAGGAAAAGGAGGCTGAATATTAGGTTGAAATCCCAAAATTTCTGTGGACATCATTTCTTCTCAGACCTTGCGTTATGACTCTGCATTTAACTAATTCTTTGGATGTATCTCCTCTATAATAAAATTAATTACATTTTCTTCAATTGTGAGTTGTTCTAGTGAATTGTCAAAACTGAAGAGTCATGAGAACGTTCACATTTATAGCACAAGTGGCCTGAGATATCTGAGGACTCCCAAAGCATAACAAGCATCTGAAATGGAGGCAGTCTTGTAAGGGAATGAGCTTGTAACTTTTAAATCTCATGGTTACTCCAGGTAGCTTTCATCAGAATCCTACTGTATGTAGTACCCTCAGTCAGGGAGAAAGAGAACGATTGCCTGTTCCTTGAATATCCTAAAATTACTTTGGAAGTCCCAATCCTTCATTCTTGATTTCTGTAAGATGCTCAGTGCCTTCTCCATTACTTTCGATTGTTCCTGAGGAGATACTTATGATTCTTGGTCTTCTATCAGCATGAACTCCTGTCTTCTGGTCAAGTTTTACTCATTTATTTAAGCAACAATTTTTTTGAGCACTTATTCAACACCAGATACCAGATGAGATCCTGTTTACTAGGGTACACCAGTGCATCGGATAGAAAGAATCCCTGTTCTCATGGAGCTCATAGCTTGTGGGCCAAGACCAAGATACTTCAGTAAACACCTCGATAAGTAATTATCAATTGTATTCTTTTATCCCTCTTGTGTATGGTTTTCCCTCTCCTCAGCAAATCATACCACAATAAGGAGCTCTCTCTCTCTCTCTCTCTCTCTCTCTCTCTCTCTCTCTCTCTCTCTCTCCTTATTTTCCAAGCTGCCATTAATGGAAGACCCTTGTGCTTACAGGCTTCTACTCTCGATATAAGGATAATGTAAAGGAACTATTACGCAGAGTTAGTAACAACTGGACCGAACTATCAAACACTTCTCCACAATTCCTCACACACCATCACTACAGGGAATATTTTGGATCATCGTCCTCAACTCTCTAACATGTTACCATGTTGCTCACTCTTTTCAAAGACTCCCTTTCTCTTCATGAAAATTGAAGATAGATAGATCTTTCTCAAATGAGAAGGGGATAAAAAGATGGAGGGAGAAAAGAAGGAGAGGGGGAAAGGAGATGAAAAGGGAATTCAAACGTGTTGTGTACATATACCAACTCCACACAAGGAATGTAAACATTATGTACTGCACACAATGTACTAAAAACAAATGGAAAAATGTAAATAGACCCTAATATTAAAAGATCAGAATTTTTTCTGGGAGGCAGTAGAATTACACATATCAAACAAATTCACCAACTAAACTAGATGCAAAAAATAAAGCTAAAAATCTTTGCTAATTTATTTTTGCTAATTTCTTTTGAAGAGTTTTTTTTGGCTCAATCTTTCTTTTAGACAGCCTTCAAGGAATGTTTACCAATGCATGACAAACAGGTTTGCTGAAGTCTATCACACATAATATAGTCTTTTATTACATTTTGTTTTATCCCTCAAATACAAGATTATATTCAGTGTAAAATCATCATAGTACCAGATATGTGTTACAAAACACCAATGCTGAAGGTTATATTTTACTTAAAGACGGTGTTATTTTTCTTTCCTTTGATTTGCCCAGCTTGAAGCTTTTTATATTCCTCAGAATATCTTGTACCTAATTTTTATTTATTTTTATTTTGTGAAGTGTTGGTGATTGAACCTTGATCCTTGTACATTCTGGACAAGCTTCTATCATTGAGTTATACTTGCAGCCTGAGTTTCAAGTTTAGATCACATAGTTATTAACAAAAATATAATTATTCGTATAGGCAAAATTATGAGTTACATTGACCTTACTTTTCCATTTATTTAAAATAGACTATTTACATGCTTACAGCTATCAATACCCATTTCTACCATTATATTTGGAGAATATATGTTTGTATATATCTATATGAGTATGCGTATGTGTATATGCATAATTATACTATTCTAAAGAAACCATGATATTGCGAAGGCAAAAAGAAAAGTTCCTTACAATAGCTTCAATCCATTGTTTCCCTTCTCTATGTGCCGGTTACTTCTATAGCTAAACTAATTTAAGCCAATTAATTTCTTAAAATAACAAGCAAAGGAAAAGATTTGAGTATTTATGTAACATAGACCTAACTACTACCTTAATATTCTCTCTACTGAGTACAATTCCTATTGGGATGACGTCAAACTACTTTTTAGTGTGGACAGACCCATAAATCTACTTAGTTTCAAACTGAGATGAAGATCTCCAAACTCAAATTCGGTATAGGTCATGAACAGTGCAATGAATCACATTCTCCAAAGGCATTTGACCTGACTGCAAATTATTTCCCTATTTTGTAGACACAGCAGACTGTATAAGGGAAATCTGTTCCCTTTGTCTATAATCCTTGGGGAATGATCTATGGCCACCCAAAGCCCACAGTGCATGTTGAATACAGGATCCTGACTTGACTGTCATCTGCTAGACTAAAATGAGTCCACTTTTGTCTAACTCATTTTAATGACTGTATTCAACTTTCAAGAGGTATCTCTAAAGCCCCTACTATGTGCCAGACAATTCAGTAAGAGATCTGAGAGTAAAAATCATCATTCACTTTTTAGTAGCTGGTCAAAAGCAACAAACAATAGAGTCTAAAACTCATATTTAGAAATTCTTTTCTCTGTCTTTGGAGATGGCCAAACAGTCAACAATCCTTTTGTAGTTCCTTTCCAGTGTAATTCTCTGAGAAAACTGATTGCTACACACTTCTTAGTTACTATCATACAAAGTCAAAAAATTTTAAGGGTATTATTTTCCTGTTTTTAAAGAAAATGCAGAACATGTAAAAGGAAATGTACAGGTTTGACATTGGTTAAGGATTTAATGCCAAAAAATGTAATAGTAATATAGACCAAAATAAACTGCTATAAAATTTGCTTGTCAGAACAAGAGTTATGCTTATGCTTTGTAGACATGGGATTAGTATTTGAATGTTTTCTTCTACATAGATTTCTACAAAAGCTACTAACAGCTGTGGAGACAGTTCTGAATGAATTCTGTGTTAGAGTTAGACCATCAAATCTTCCCAAAAGAGTTTTGATTTATTAAGGTTAAATTATAGCTATATCTGATTTTCTTTTTAATGTACAAATGGGGGCAAGATGTAATTTTTCCACCACTCTTTCCACCTATGTACTTTAAATGCACTTTAAAGCAAAGAAATTTTAAGTATGATAGCAAGCTTTACTGACTGTGATATCTAATTTAAAAAAAAAATCAGTTAAAAGAAAGCACAATATGAATAGTGAAAAAAATTGCTCCATGACTCCATTTTGGAAAACGAATTTTTATTTATTTCTACATAAAGTAATTAATTAATGGGACATATGAGTTTTATTACAGGAAATATTTTATTTGAACAGCTTTTCTGAAGGTTTTCCAGGATCAGGGGCTAATACTATCCTGCTTTGAGTTCTTACTTTGAGGTGAAGTTTCTCTGAAGGGTCTGAATCTCAAACACAGTGTGTAAAATGAGAAGTTGTAACTTTGTGTGAACCATTAGTTGGCCAGGTAATCTTAAGTAATGTCTTGGACATGTCTAGGCTTAGGATTTTAATGCGAGAGTAAAGGGACTCAATACATTGTTTAGAGGTGCACTCCCTGGGGTGAAGGGAGTATTATTTTTTTAAAGATTAAAGAACATGAATTGGAAAACAGGGATCCCTCAATCCTACCACAGCCAAAGCAGCCCATCTTCTTCAAGGATCATCTTACTTGAGCTTCTAAATACGATTTGGTTTGGTAACTGGTTTTTGTTTGTTTGTTTGTTTTTTGTTTTTTCTTTGTTTCTTACACTTAAAAGCAATTAGAATAGCACTGAACTGAGATGGTATCTTTTTCCCACCCTCCCTCCTTGTCTCTCCCTCCTTTCTCCATTTTAGCTATCAGTTCCCACACAATTCATCTTTTCTCCCTTTCTGGTAAAGAACTAGAGCTGAGTAAAATTAAACTGAGTAGGTGGGTTTCCCTGAAGATGTAATCCAGATTTCACTTACACAGGAAGTCATGAAAAGCAGTCCAACTCTTGGAAAAGAATTGTTAAATGTACTAAGATAGCTTCAAAGATTTTATGGTGGCTTATTTTAGTATACACTAGTAATTCATTTTTTGGCATTTGGGCCCCACTAATGTCAACAAGAATTCTGAGACTTTGCAAAATGGATCACATTTAAGCAGACTTGCTAGCTCTCATAGCAATACAGAACATTCATGAGGGCCTTTATGCAGTTTAAAAACAACTGAAAAGATACTTTTTGATGCCTTAAATACCATTATTATCTCTGTCTCCCAGATATAGGGTCCATGTTTCAGCATCCAGCTTTGTAAGACGGAGGCCAATGGTTTCATGCCATCGTGGGTTCCTGATTTTCTTTCTTTTCCTCTCTCTCTCTCTCTCTCTCTCTCTCTCTCTCTCTCTCTCTCTCTCCCTTGCTTTCTCTTGCTCTCTCTCTCTCACACACACTCAAACACATATACTTAGCTCATTTAAATGTATCAGTAGTACTGTGTGTCTTTAAAATGTTCTGTTTCTAAAACATAAGGTTTTTAGATTATTATTCTCTAAAACCCTGCAACTTCTTCCTGAAATTTAACAGAACAAAGTAATAATATGGTAAAACAAAGTTGAAGCAATGGTTGAAGGACTCTTTTCTGCTAACATTTTCCCTCCCTCATTTTCCTCCATATCCCTGTATTGGAGAAAAGTTTGAAATACACTTTTTTTAGAATTCATATTCTCTTGGGCCAAGGATATAGGCCCAGTGCTTGCCTGGCAAGTGTGAGGTCATGATTTCCATTCCAGACACCAATCAATCAATCAATCAATCAATCAATAAATAAAATTTAGATTCTCTTTTTTCTTCACCTTATTTTTCTGCTTTATCACCAAGTTTTTCCCCTCATGACCTCTAGAAGTTTATTTAAAAGCATGTTTTCTGTCTTTATTCTGTTAGTTCTCATTGATGGTTTTATTTTTAGCTTCCTTAAGCACTTCATTTATATCAGCTCATCACCAAGTTGTTTACAAATTAATTTTTGATTGGATAAGTCATTCTCCAAGAAAATAAGGATTGGAGAGGATTATTAACACATCCACACAATGAAGAACATGAATGGATGACTGTTACCTTAGCAACAAGCACGTACTTCCCCTGAAATAAGAAACCAAAAGAAACCGTTTCTTCCATTTTTCTTTCCAACAGTTAAGTGGTTCAAGCAGCAGTGGCATAAAATTTTGATATACCCGCATCTTGTTCTTATTGAAGACCTACAATACGCAAAACAATAGTTACATTTTAAACAGGAATTCTTCTACCCACCACTCAGCTATGTTATTAATGTCGAGTCTATTTTGGAATGCATGTATCTACTAAAAATAGTAATGCTCAGCCCTGTGTATGAGTCAGTCTAAGCAGCTTTTAAAACAAAAATGCCTGGGCTCCAGGAGAAAATGATTCAGTTGTTCTAACCCAGCCTCAGTATTATTTAAGTACACCTAAGATGATTCTAATACACAGCTATAACTGAGAAGCAGAATCCTAAGAAAATTTATAGCATTTATAAATCAGTTAATGAAACTGCATCCATTTGAGATTAGAGTTTGTAAAACATTTCAGAGGGTGTAGTTCAAAATTTTTCTGAATTGTTGGCAAGTTTTCTATAAATTAATAAGTCACTTCTCCCAATTAGTCACTCTCTTGGGTTTTTGGTTATATAGAAAGGTGATGAGATAGTGATAGGTGTCACTAATTCCAGCCAAACTCAGTTTCACAGCCTCCAAGAACTCTATCTAGAAGAAATCCAGAAACTCATGCCTTAGATATGCTCCCCAGGAAAAGCAGTCCAGAGGCCACAGAGAAGAGGTGGCTCATTTCCTGTCTGGTAGCTACCTGACCAGGCTGAGGCTGGCAGAAGTTGTTGATCTGGTTGACACTATGGTCCAAATGAGGTGTAGTGCAAGCTGTAAAGCACTACACCTCAGATAAAGAGAGAAAAGACTCCAATGCTTAATTTGATTTTTTTTGGTATTTTTTATTTTGCATTTTTTTACTTTAAAGAGAATAAAACAGAACAGAACAGAACAGAACAAAACAATGCAAGGAGCACAGGACTTCAAAACAAGAAAGTAGGAAATCAACAGTGGCTACCATAATGTTTCTTGTTTTCTTCAAAATAATTGTCCATATCTTCATACACAATAAATTTAAACAAAAAAGGTATATCACTGATCAAAACAAAAGAATGAAAGCATTATGGGCCTTCAAAACCAGACAATAGGAAAAATCAACAATGGCTACCATAATATCTCTTGTTTACTTCAAAATAGCTATCCATACCTTCACACATATTGAAATCAAATAATAGAAAACAGACTAAAATCAATCAAAACAAAGAATTAAAGCATTATAGGACTTTACAACAAGATGATAGGAAATCAGCAATGGCTACCATAATGTCTCATTTTCTTCCAAGTAGCTGTTCATACCACCAAACATAATAAAATCAATTCTTATAAACACTTTAGGAGAAGTTCTAGGCATGTATAAGCATAAACATGTACATCTATCCTTTCTGTATTAGAGGGAAAAACAAAATAAAGCAAAATGAAAACAAGAAACTAAAGAGATAAATAAATAACAATAACAAAGAACCCCAAAGAATAAAAATATAGGCTTTCAAAGTAAGGTGGTAGGAACAAAACAAAAGTTGTTATTCTGCATAGTTATATTCAAAAGAGTTACTCAGACTACCAGATATAGACATGCAAAATTGATCTAATCCTATGAATGCTAACTGTTTTGTTCCAAGAACTAATAGAATTAGTAGCACCTTAGCTCTCAACTTGATTTTAACAAACTAACCAAAAAAATACTTGCCAGGAAATGAAAGACACAAATTATTATGTCTTTCAATTCAAATGACCAAATGTTAAGAAGTTGATCTTTTTTTAGGAGACTACATTCATACATTTATCTACTGTCCCTTTCAATAGTCTAATAAATTCTTCCTATGTGTCGAGGATGTGTTGAGTGATGAATTTATAAATACAAATAGTGTATAGATTTTACTTGTAAGTACCACAAAATCTAGGTGGGAACACAGACTGACATGCAATTTGAAAAAGTAGGTGCATAGCAGAGGTAAATCAGAGGCTATGGAAACTCCTGAGAATAACACAGCAACCAGAGTTGAAGGACAGGACTGGAAAACAACAGCTCAGCTAAAGGTCAAAACCCAAAAATAAGAAGAGTGATAATATTCCCAACTAATCTACTGTTAGAGAGATACTAATGATAGTAGGTGAAAAAAAAATCAAAGTATAACAAGCAAATAGCACAAGTTAGATAAATATTTAAGTACACAGTGTTAAGAACAGCATGGACAGGGCATAAAACTGTTGATATGTTTATTTTTTAAACTGAGATTGCATTTAGTTGTAAAGCCTGGTAAAAGTGACAATGATAGTAAATTTTAATAGTACAATAATAAGGATATAAATAATTTTTAAATGTCCTAGCAACAGCTTACTAAATGGTACATTATATAATAACAACATGGGGCTCACCTAGGATCTTATTAAAAATAGCAGTTCTGTCTTAGGTCCGTTAAGTCAGAATCAGCATTTTAACTAAGAGTCCAAGCAAAAGTATGGGCACACTTGAAGTCTGAGGGACAACCATCCCATGACATTCCAAGTGCTTAATATTAACCTTAATATTAATGAAAATTAGTTGGACAGGAAACTTATGAAGGAGGTACCCATTTGCACCTACATTTAATATCTGAAGATCTTGAAGCTTAACTAAGGGAAGAGATTTGCCCAAAGTAGGAAAATGTTAGTTATTTGCAAAATAGTAGGTTGGCTGTCAATCCCATATCCTTTTTTATCTGCAAATAAAATAATCCTTAAAAGAATAAAAAGAACCAACCAGCTAAGTAGCTAATATCTTGAAGACTGGTTTGGATTCATTCTGTGACTATCAAAACTCAGAGGTAAGCCGTCTTTGTATTCAGGGGCTACAGGAATGTAACTGAATGTTCTCATGTAAAGCTGCTTCAGACATAAAATGTGGTGGAGCTATATCAAAGGTATCACAAGCCTTGTAAGTTCGTGTGTCCAGCTGTTTCTGCCCCAGAGTCTTACCTGGATCCTGAAAACATGAGATTCAGTTAAAGCATTGCAATAATTAAAAGCCAAGGCTGAATTTCACAGACTATAGCAATCCACGAGCATTTGTAAGCCCAAAGTACAGTTTATTTTCTTCCAAGTAGTATGCAGCATCTGAAATGGCCATTCAGATTCTACCACCTGCCAGGATGGAGGTGGAGAGAAGAAGAAATTGGCATGTGACAAAGAAAACATAAATCCAAACAATTCCTTACCTATTTTCAATCAGCTAAGGAATAAATTCTTGTAGCTAAAATAAAAAAAAATAGCTTACAAAAATGTCTTTTCAGTAAATGGTACAACCTTAAAATTTTGTTTTCCTGAGGTCTTTCTTTCAAGAGGTGACATACAGAAAAAATATGTCAAATTCATTCGTTGGCTTTTAAAAAGACAAGGCAGCTTTTACCCAGTTTGGATGACTGTTTTCAACTTTGTTTCTAACAGTGACTTAAAAGAAAGATGACTATAATCAAGAAAAGGACACGGCAAAATTCCATAATGAAAGAACATGTTTCACTCCTCTTAGACTTTAGGAAGTTGGGGTGGAAAACTGTAACAGTTGCTTTTGAGACTGTGCTGTCCAGATCTACACCTGAAAAATCTAAAGGGTGGTTTTCCATTATAATAACAATCCCTTTCTGTTAATGTCTCTCTTCTTTCTGGGTTTGCTGGTAATATTTATAAGATTTTACCTGAATACATAATTCCTTTAACTGAGAAATTAGAAAGATTCCGTTTGCAGTATATCCCAATGGCACCAAGTCATATTAAATTGCTTTCCCTTTTCAAGGGAAAACCAGCCCACTTGCAGCTTTATATAACTGAAGCAGAGGAATTTTATGGGTGGTTCATGATGCACCAAATAGCAGTTGCATGTTATATTTTCCAGCGCTTCTCAAAATGGGATTAGCATTAACAATGGCAATGAAGATTATCAAGTCCACAGAAAAGAGATCTACTGAGAAAATTATTAAGAATTATTAAAATTATTAAGAAGTGTGGCATTTTGGAATGTGTACTTCTTCTTTGGACATCAAAACAGAAAAGCAGCCCTGAAAAAGAATGCAAAGATAGCATATAGCAAGTTTGGCAAACTTGTACCAATTTAAGCGGGCTGTAGTGGCTGTGGTGAATTGTGTTGATGACTGAAAACTTTTTTGAACTCTAAGGATAAAAATTCAGGAATCAATTGTGAGCTCTGTCATTGTCATTTGTGGTTTGGGTAGGGTAGACATGGTTACCTGCATTTCAAACTGTTGGCAATATCTGAGCAAAGCATTTGCTTCTCAGAGGCCACTGAGAAGTACATATACTTCCTCTTTACTGAAATGTTTGGAAAATTCCAAAGTATTGTCTGCATCATATGCTTTCTGTTCTCTCATAAACTGGTCAAGAAGCCATCAGTGACTAGCAAAAAATACATTAAGTCACTATCATTAATAAGCAAAGATTTAAATATCTTGCTGGGTCTATGCTTAGGAGAATTTTAAAAGGTTTTTATGTGGCTGTTAATATACATAAACCCTAAATTATTATCATTTTTCATTGCAAAAGAAAATGGATTTTCAAGAAATCCAAATAAGTCATTTGACTGATACAATTGAACTAGAATACATCTTTTTTTTAAAAAAGTAAAACAGAAAAGAAAATATAAAAATGATAACAGAATTTCAAAAAAGAAAAAAGTAAGGAATTAACACTAGTTAATAAATTGCCTATTATTATCTCAGAACTAGTTGTTCAGGCTATAAAATCTAGACACAAAAGTGACCAATCAATCAATGATAGCACAAACTATTCTTTTTGATGAACTAAGAGAGATTAGTAGTATACTTATTTATGTAGCATGTATATGTATATATGTTTACCAACATAAATATAATCTTTTCCTTTCTTCCTTGTTTCCTTTCCCTTATCCCAGGTGTTCCGTCCTTTTGAACACTATCTTTCCCTTTTATTATATGTATTTATTATACATTTTGTACCTTATTATGCTTTCAGATTTTTATTTTTTATTTTTATACTAGGGAAAAATATGATATATATAAATGTGATTTTGATTTATGTCACTTCTGAGTATGGTCTCAAGATGCCTCCATTTATCTGTAAAAGCCTCAAGATTATCCTTTTTATAGCTGAGTAATATTCCATTGTATAAAAAACCACATCATTTTATCCATTCTGAGATTGATGGGCATTTAGGTTGTTTCCAAGATTCAGCTATTACAATATGTGCTACTACAAACATAGGTACACATATATCACTGTGGCATGACATTTTCAATTTTTCTGGGGAAATACCCAGAAGGGGAATAGCTGGATTAAATGGAACTTCTAATCTTAGTTTTTTGAGGAATTTCCACACTGATTTCCACAGTGGTTACATCAGTGTACACTACCATCAGCAGTGGAGAACTATTCCTTTTTCCCCACAGCCCCACCAACATTTGCTATCAGTTGATTTCTTGATGGCAGCCATTCTTTCTAGAATGAGATGGAATCTCAGTTATGTTTTAATTTGCATTTCTTGAATGGCCAGTATGTTCAGCATGTCTTCATGTACTTATTTGCTGTTTATATTTCTTCTTCTGAGAAATGCATGTTCATTTCAGATGCCCATTTTTGGTTTGGGTCTTGGGATTTGTGGGGCCTGTAAGTCCTTTATCTGAGGGACTGCTGGCTAAAATTTTTTCCCATTCTGTAGGTTTCTCTTCACTCTTTTGGTAATTTATTTTGAAGTACAAAAAATTTTTTATAAGATGAGATTCCAGTTGTTGATTCTTTGAAGTACTTCTCATGTGGTTTGTGTTTTGTTCATGAATTAAATATGTCTTCAAGATTTCTACCTACCTTGTCTTCCAGTAGATTTAGTGTTTCTGTTTCAATATTTAGATCTTTGATCCATTTTGACTTTAGTGCATGCTGATAAACATAGGTCTTCAATATGTGGAAAACCAATTTTTCCAGGACCATTTATTAAATAGGCTATCTTTCTTCCAGTGAACATGTTTAGCCTCTTTGTAAAGATAAGGTGGCTAAATGTCTTTATAGTTATGTCTGCATCTCTAATCTGTTCCACTGATCCTCAATAGATCTGTTTTGTTTTGTTTTGTTTTTGCCAGTACCATGCTGATTTTATCACTGTAGCTTTGAGAATTTCAAGTCAGGAATTGCAATGTCTCCTGCCTTGTTTTGTTACCCAGGATTGTCTTTGCTATTCTAGATCTCTACTGTTTTCAAATGAATTTTAGGAATATTTTCTCTTTATCTGCAAGGTGTGTTATTGGCATTTTGATCAGAATTGCATTAAATCTGTATAACAGTTTTGGAAGTATATCCATCTTCACAATGTTGGTTCTTCTCGACCAAGATCAAGGGATCTCTTTCCACTTTCTGACATTCTCTTCAAGCTCTTTTTTTAAGTCCTATAGTTTTCAGCATATAGGTCTTTTACATAATTTGTTAGGTTGATTCCTAAGTATTTCATTGTTTTGAATGCTATTGTGAAAGGTGTCATTTCCATAATAATTCTCTCAATGAGTTTGTTGTTTGTGTACAGGAATGCTATTGATTTTTGAGCATTGACTTTGTATCCAGCTACACTGCTGAATTTGCTTATTAACTCTAGTAAGTTTTTGATTACTAGAAATCTTCTATGTAGAGTATCATGTCATCTACAAATAATGATAATTTGACTTCTTCCTTTCTTATCCTTATTCCTTTTATAGCTCTCTTGTGTCTAATTTCTCTGGCTAATGATTCTAGAACTATATTGAATAGGACTGATGATAGTGTACATCCGTGTCTTGTTTCTGATTTTAGAGTGAAAGGTTTCCATTTAGTATAATGTTGGCTGTTGGTTTGTTATAGATGGCTTTTATCAGATTGAGGTAGATGCCATCTACTCCAAATTTCTGTAAGGTTTTTGTCATGAACAACTGTTGGACTTTATCAAAAGCTTT
This sequence comes from Dolichotis patagonum, assembly GCA_004027295.1. Taxonomy (NCBI): domain Eukaryota; kingdom Metazoa; phylum Chordata; class Mammalia; order Rodentia; family Caviidae; genus Dolichotis; species Dolichotis patagonum. The sequence goes on along the minus strand of PVJX010002484.1, from coordinate 4,516 downwards.
TTCTGTGTCTATTGAGATGATCATTTCATTTTTGTGTTTGTCTGTTGATGTGGTATACATTTATTGATTTGAATATGTTAAGCCATCCCTGCATTCCTGAGATAAATCCCACTTGGTCATGATGTGTAATCTTCTTGATGATTTGCTGCATTCTATATGTCAGTACTTTACTGAGAATTTTTGAATTGATGTGCATTAGGGAGACTGGCCTATAGTTCTCCTTTTTGGTTGGGCTTTTCTCTGGTTTTGGTGTCAGAGTAATACTTGCATCCAGGAATGAGTTAGGGAGGATTGCTTCACTTTTGACTTCATTGAAATGTTTGAGGAATACTGGCATTAAATCTTCTCTAAATTTCTTGTAGAATTCAGTGGTAAATCCATTAGGACTTGAGTTTTTCTTTGTTAATAAGTTTTTAATCAGTTTTAAGTTTTTAATAAGTTTTCTTTGTTAATAATTTTTTAATCAGTTTTAAGTTTCAGTAGCTGATACTAGGTTATTCAAAATTGCTATATCTTCTTGATTCAGCTTTGGTAATTCATACAATTCTAGAAATCTGTCCATTTCCTCTGTGTTTTCACCTTAGGTGAGTAAAGATTTTTAAAGTAGATATTTATGATCTTCTGAAGTTCCATGAAATCTTTAATAATTTCTCTTTTCATTCCTTATTGCATATGTTTGAGTTTTTTTCTTTCTTTTTCTTTGTAAGGTTGGCTAGAGATTTATCAATTTTATTTATTCTCTCAAAAAACAGCTCTTTGATTCATTGATTTTTGGTATTGTTTCTTGGTCTCAATTGCATTTTTTTGCTCTGATCATTATAATTTCCTATCTTCTGTGAGTTTTGGGTTTGACTTGCTCTTCTTTTTCTAGAAGTTTAAGGTGTGAGATTAGGTTGTTTATTTGTGCCTGTTCAATTTTCCTAATGTAACAATTCATTGCTATATATTTCCCTGTTAGGACTGCTCTCATTGTGTCCCACAGGTTTTGGTATGTTGTATCTGCATTTTCACTGAACTGTAGGAATTGTTTAATTTCTTCTTTAATTTCACTTATATCCCATTGGTTGTTCAAGAGGTTGTTATTTTCCGTGTGTTTATGTAGGTTTGAAAATTTCTTTTGCCATTAATTTCCAATTTCAGTGCACTATGATCATATAATACACATTGGATAATTTCAATCCCTTTACATATACTTAAGAATATTCTGTGGGCTATTTTAGAGCTGAGAAGAATGTGTATTCAGATGTGGTTGGGTGGAACACTCTGTAAATATCTAGTAAGTTCATTTGATCACAGTTTTGATTCAGTTTTGTTATTTCTTTGCTGACTTTTTGTCTAGTTGATCTATATCTTTGTGCCAATGGGGTATTGAGGTCCTCTATTACAATTGTGTTGTTGCGAATTTGGTTTTTCATGTCTATTAGTATTTGTCTTATATGCTTGGGTGCTCCTGTGTTTGGTGCATATATATTTATGATTGTTATCTCTTCCTCTTGAATTATTTCCCTAAGAAGTATGTAGGGAGCTTCTTTATCTCTTTTGATCATTTTTGGTTTGAAGTTTACATTGCCTACAAATAGAATAGCTACCCCTGTTTTTTTTTGGGGGGGGTCCTGTTGTATGGCATATTATTTTCCATCCTTTGACTTTAATCTATGAGTTTCCTTTTGAGTCAGATGTGTTTCCTGTATACAGCAGATTGTTGGATTCTGTTTCTTGATCCATTCTGTCAATGTATTTCTTTTAATTGGTGGATTAAGGCCATTTATATTGATGGTTATGACTGATATGTACTGCCTCTACTTTGAAATGTTGTTTTCCTACTTTTGTTTTTGCACTTTTCCTCCCTTATTTACTTGCTTGACCTGTCTGGTGATTTCTTTCTGTTTTTGTTCTGGAAATTGTAATGATTTTTATCTCATCTAGTATGTCTTAAAGTATTCTTGCTAAGGTTGGTTTGGTGAACATGAATTTCTCAGTTGCTTTTTGTCATGGAAGTATCTTATTTCTCCATTAATTTTCAAAGAAAATTTTGCAGGCTACATCAATCTGGGTTGAAAATTGTTTTCTTTCAGAGCTTGAAACACTTTCACTCCAAGCTTGCCTTGACATGAAGGTTTGTGCTAAGAAGTCTCTCATGATTCTAATAGGCTTTCCTTGAGAGGAGAGTTGTGCCTTTTCTCTAATAGCTTTTAGTAATCAGTTTTTATGCTGAATTTCTGGGATCTTAATTATTATATGTCTCAGTGTAAATTTATTTTGGTTATGACCGTTTGGTGTTTTATATGCCTCACTTATTTGTATATATGATTCTTTTCCCATGTTTGGGAAATTTTCTATTACTTCTGCAAATAGTTTACCAATATCATGTGCATTGACTCCTGTATCTTCATTGATGCCTATTAGAATTATATTGCTTCTCTTTGCATAGTCTTCAAGCTGCTGAATTGTCATTTTACACCATCTTGTTATTTTTGAAAGTTCTTTCTTTTCCTGATTGCTAAATGCAATCCTGTCCTCAAGGTCTAAAGTTCTGTCCTCAGCTCCATTCAAATGATTTCACCAGGTTTCAATAGAATTTTTATTTCCTGGATATCTCTTTGAATTTGTTTCATGCATTCTACTTGTTTTCTATATTGTTCATTCAAGGTTTCCATAATTTTCTCATGATCCTGTATTTTTTAATCTGTATCTTCTCTAGCTATGCTGAGCAACTCCTTTCTAAGGTTGTCATTTTTTTCTTTACACAAGTGATTATTTCTAATCTTATTTCCTCTATAGCCACATGGACTTATTTCTTTATTTCACTTGCTATCTTTTCACAAATTTCAGGTGTATGACTTCTAATGTCCTCTATTTCTATGTCTCCTGTACTTGTTCCTGATGGACTAGACATTTGAGATTGCATTTTGCTTTTTTATTTTGCCATTTTCACTTCTTGGGTTAATCTTTTGATCTTTTCAGTCCCAGTAGTCTTAACTGTCCATCGTGTGTATCTTAGGGTCCTACTGTGGGGTTGATGTTTGTCCAATTTCTGGGTCTCACAATGAAGGAGAGGGGCCAGTCACTTGAATTCCTCCTGCAGGACCTGTTGGATGAGTCCTATATTTTTCCTAGGTTGACTAGCCTAGGATATTGATGAAAGTTAACTTTTAGTTCCTATTGTTACTGTGACTTCAGGCTGTTCCAGGATGCCAGATCTACTTGGCTATAATGTGTACCTCAGCTGAAACCCTACTGTGTCACTGAGTGTCTCATAGGCCTTTTTCATTTCCTCTGAGTTGGGGGAGGCTGTGGCATCACTCTCCTCAACCCACCTGGTGTTCTCTATATGGAAGAAGGACTCACCCACATTCTTGCCAGACTCTCCAAGATCCTACAGCTGTGGAGGAGTTCATTGCTGCTCTTCTTTATCCACTGAGGTGCTGTATTTGAGTAAGAAACTCACCACAGTGTCAAAAGCCCACTGAAGTCCTCTGTAGATGAGGGGTTGCTGAGGCTCTCTTCACCCCACCAAGGTTCTTCAGGTGGTGGAAAGGGTTGCTAGTTGTCCATGAGCTGCCCTGGTCTTTCGGGTTCGGGAAGTGGTCAATTATTTCACTGGCCCCTAGGTCTGTGGAGCAAGGAGAGGGTGAGGCCAATGATCCTCTGACCCCTAGGTCCTTAGAGGTCCAAGGCTAAAGTTCCTGCCAACTTTTAGGTTCATGGAGTGAGGAGGAGGTACAAGACCAATGTTCTCACTGACCTCTAGGTCTGTGGAGCAAGTGGAATAGAATACATCTTACCTCAGTATCCTAGTCAATTGCAAGCAACCAAGTGCCAAGGACAATTCTCAAGTAATGTGGTACACACAGTGGGAAGGAATTTTTGCTAAAGTCTGTATAAATGGCCTGAAAGAGAGTAATTAAGATAAGTTGTAACTACAGAGAGGACCAAAGGACTGACACAGGGCTGTGGCAGAGTGCAGAAAATGTTGACTAATATATTGGAACTGAGGTAAAGAACTTTTTCCCCCTCCAAATCCTAGGTCTTTTCACAATTTAAGTTTCAAACTTCCTAGCCCATACTATCAATTCTTCTTCTTTTTTCTTCTTTTCTTTTTTCTTTCTTTCTTTCTTTCTTTCTTTCTTTCTTTCTTTCTTTCTTTCTTTCTTCTTCTTCTTCTTCTTCTTCTTCTTCTTCTTCTTCTTCTTCTCTTCCTCTTCCTCCTCCTTCTTTTCCTCCTCCTTCTTCTCCTTCTTCTCCTCTTTTCCATCTCCTTCCTCTTCCTTTTTCTCTTCCTCTTCCTCTTCTTTTGTCATTTGTAGACAACCATGAAGGTAATGCTAAATATTTTAGGTTTTGGTTACAACTGCATTCATTTCAGATCTGCTTGAAGAGAAGTTATGAATCTTTTCTGCTTCAAATTCTATGGCCCTGAATTAAGATTTAAGGTGGGAAACGGAATGTAAATAGTAGAACTCTGAAATCCTGAATGTTCCAATTGTTGTGGGAAAAAAAAGAGGCTGTACAAGGA